>CAUZXS010003197.1:35000-60713 GCA_963585895.1 Sepioteuthis lessoniana | reverse complement strand
GCACAGGCACAACTTTATGTCACCCCAAAATTGGCTATGTCAACGCGATTCTTTTATTCCGCTCTCGACACCTAGCTATCAATTCACCTCTGGGCCACTTTAATGGAGACAACACATACTCTCCTCACCAAAAATACCAGACACACGAAACTCACGGTGACATCCAAAGTTCATTTTCCTCCAACTGCAACATGGCTTTCGTTAAACTACAGCGAACACAATCCCTCACACGTCCGACGACACACGCTGCCATCTCACCCTTCTCAACTTCTCATAACTCAATTTCGTCTCAATACTCACAACCTTTCCACGAGTCTTGCAGTACCAAAAGCAAACCCAATATTCCATGCTGCAAATAAAACCTATTCCTAAAAACCCATTTCGACTATCGCCATCTTACTTCATCATTCTTCCTTTACTCTTAAAATCTAGCGAGGGAATTACAAACTTGGCGAGGAAACAACACAACGTAAACACACACACGTTACAACCATTCCTCGCCCAACAACAAACCAACTTTTCCTCGTTAACAACAAAAATTGGCGCTAAACCTTGATCCATACCTTATAAAGCTGAGTGTTAAGCACGCAGGCATCAAGTACCATTTTTTTAGTCTTTGGTATGACTTGACCTGGGATTGAAACCAGGTCTCCCAAGCGATTGGCGAACACTATAACCATCATGCCAATGTCCAGTTAATTCAATATCTAAATACAGGTCAAATTATGTTAAGTAATTAATCCAAGTTAAAAAAAATGTCCTCTTAAATCCTTTTTCTTACCATTATTTCTGAAATCATCCAATTCAATCTTAAACTTTTTTTTTTACACCTTTGCTGTTTTTGATCTAATTAGACAATTGGTTGCAAAAATATATTACTCGACGAGCAAAAAAAATCCAGTTGGTTAATAGGCTTAGTTTTTTAAGTCTGCCTTGATAGTAAATTTCTAGTTCGAGGAGAAATATTTAAAAAATGTCTTCCATAATTAGAAATTCCATTAATTATTTTGAAAGTTTCTATTAAATCACTTTTCATTGTAGTCACACACTTTGAAAAGTGCGCAGAATCGCCTCGTCAGAGATGTTCTTAGGGTCCTTACAAGTTTTGGGTCTTCCAACATCATACTTGTTCTCCCAAGCGACCCTACCGAAACTATTGTTCCAGCCGGCGATCCTGCCGTAAAAAGTTCGCCAAAAACGCAAAATCACACAGTTCACACCTAAAAAAAAATTGTTTTCTTTTAAAATGTTACTGCTAATGAGTTTTTAAAATTGAATTGGCCAATAAGAAACGACATACGTCACTTCCCTCCCAGTCGAGACGAATTATAAAGGTAAACACACCATTTGCTCGCATTTTCTCTATATCTTGTATGAGTTCACCCACTGATCCAGGTTTTTTCCTGCCTATCTTCTTTATGACGATGAGTTAAAAAAAAAATAAAACCAAAAAATCTTGAGGATTTACTCTACCAGACAGTCGTAGTAAAACGCTGATAATCATATTACGAGTAGATATAATCTTAGAGGGAACCTATTCTTGATACTGTACGCAATGAAATTTTGTCTTTTTTTTTTTCCTTTCCCTTTTGTTTTGTTTCTATATAAATCTTTGTAAAAATGTTTACATTCGATTATAAACAAATATGTACATTAGGGAAAACTACACTTCCCCTACAATTCCTCTGTACCTATTTACTATCAAATATCTCCACACTCATTTGTCTGTTATACGCCATTGTCCTGATCTTTTAATCCATAACCATCTCGACGCTTTTTCTGCAGATTCTGAAATCGCTCTGATGGCCTTTCTCTTTTTTTTTTTCTTCTATCATACCTAAACGATTTAGAATTCTGCATATTGATCTTCCCGCGAAACCGAGGCAGCCAACTTCAATTGGATAACATGCTGTCCGCCATTTGTGAAATTTACATTGCTCTACTTGCTCCTAATATTTTTCGAGCTTTCTTTCGCAGGCCACATCGATGTTTTCCTCCCACGGGACTGTCAGTTCTATCAGCAGTACCTGCCTTGTATCGGTTGACCAAAGAATTAAGTCCAGTCGCAGTGTTGTTGCGATCTGCTATGGAACCTTCAATCGTTCACCGATATCTACTCTCCACTGCCAGTCTTGAGCGGTAGATAGTTGGCAAGAGTTGATTTTACACGCCGAGGGGTGACATTCACCAGCTTTGACGAAGTAAATCGGCCTCGCCTCCGGTTTGTAGTTGTTCGCACGGATTGCAGCGTCCACTGTATCGGCCACCGTCCTAAGTACCTGGTCGTGTGTCTCCAACGGTACCTCCCATCACCTAATGCCCTTGGACAGGCATTCATAATGTGTCTTAATGTGCCTTCTCGGGCACACAGAGGACACGAAGTTATTCCTCTCTTCCCCCAAGTAAATAAATTCGCAGGACTCAATAGTACATAAACTGATTGCACTAGAAATTTCAACCGACTAGCGTCGGCGGGCCAATCATCTGACAACCTTATTTTTCTTTTCACAAAGTTCTCCCATCGCGTTCATGCTCCTTGCCGGGATAGTCCAACCATTTTGCTTCTTTCTTCCTTAACGCTAGCGCGAACCTCTTCTTGAATTAAGTTCCGTCTCTACTTCCCCTTGGCTTTGTGAATTTGAGTACTGGGGAAGTAGTCCAGGCCAGCTCGACCTATCGCCACCGTCCCCACGAGAGCCTTCTGTCTTAATCACTCCTCGGCATTCCCCACTTCGTTCTTTGCACTCCATTTCCTTCCTGTGCGAATTTCAATGCCAGCTGCCTCAACTTTTGGATCTTTCGAGTCCCTATACAACATTACTTCTCTCGTTCGTGAGACAACAAATTCCTCCATCAAGCCTTTAAAGGGGAGTTGCAGTGCGTTTGGCTTCCATGATTGTCATTGGGGAGCCATAACAAATAACGGCAACAGAATCCTGGGGAGTACTGCGTGGTGATATATCTATGCTTTGAAACGACCCACTCTGGCTAGCCACAACTCTAGGTCGCCTACCGCGGCTCGGACAGCATTGTTATCTCTCAGTGTGGTGTGGAAGATCTTTCCTATGCTCTTTACGGGGCACTGCGACAAGGTGGTTATCATTGTTCCCGTTATTGAAAAACGGAATTTGTCCGCCGTTCTCCCTTTCTTCATGACGAATGACCTCGATTTGGCAGGGTTGAACTTCATCCTCGTCCACACTATCAGTTTTTCAAGGCTGCGTAGGATCCACCAGCTCCCTATAACTGATGTTGTAGTAACAGTCAGATCGTCCATGTGTGCACTGATCGGGGGCTGACGCACTCCCGTCTTCATCATTGAACCTCGACACTCGATCTCAGCCGATTTCACAATCATATTTATGGCCAGGGTGAAGAGGTTAGCTGATAGTGTACAGCCAAGTAATGATACCCATCTCGAGTTTATGCCAGTCGGAAATTAATATCTTGGATGAGATTCTTACCAGAAAGTTGTCATAATAGCCCAGGATTAATTCGCTGATTTTGCCAGATACATGTCTCTTTAGGGCTTCCTCTACCAATTTATGCGGGATGGAACAGTATGCGTTCGCGAAATCAAACCACAAAACGGCGAGGTCACCTCTACCTTCTCTGGCTTCCTTCAATATCTGGGTAAGGACTCCGGTATGTTCGAGACATCCCGGAAAACCTGGAATCCCGCCCTTCTGTACTGAAGTCAATATGATTATTCTTTAACGGATACTTGCTCAGTCATTGCGATAAAATGCTGAAAAAGATTTTACTTTCAGTACTCTACAAAAAAATACTCCTAAATTGCTCTATCTCCTTGGAGTTTTCTTCTTTGGGGATCTACACACCCTCTGCGAATCTCCACTGGTCTGCAATCCTTCCCTTTCTCCATATCACCTTTATTATCTTCCAAAGAAGCTGGAGGATGCCAGGGCAGCGTTTATAAACGCCGTATGGAACCCCGCTAGGGCTAGGAGCAGAGGCTTAACGAGCTGCCTTCACTACTTCTTTCACTTCCTTTCAGCTAGGTTCTTCTAAGTCAAATTTAGTTGTTAGCAGGTGTAGCCTAATGACGGCTTCCAGATTGCCTAGTTCCTTGTCCCAGTCTGGATCACTCAAGTTATCTCTAAGATAGGTATTCAATTCTTCTGTCGGGCAATTTAGTTGGCTGCTTCGCTTATCGCCGAGTAGTTTCTTAGCGAAGCCGATGGGACCTGTGGGGAATGATGTTCTCTTTCTCGCTCTTTTTTTCTGACGCCTCCTATGCCACTCAGCTTTCCGCATAGTTCTTAGTTTTGCCTCAATATCTCTATGAGCTCTGATAATGGCTGGCGTTCTCTCTCACTGACCTGTTTGTACTTTTTCTTGAGTGCCCTTAATTTACGTCTTAGGTCCTGCATCTTCTTTGCCCTCCGGCTCTTACAGTAGGTTTTTTTCTTTTTTACCTTCACATAAGCCAAATCTTTCCTTGGCATAGCTGACAATAATTGTTGATAGTCCGTTTAACCACCAATCAGCGTTACCTTTTGATGTTGTTCGGATAATTTCGCTTACGTCTTCGTCGAACTGAATCCACTCATTATTGCATTTTGCTGAAGGCCACTTATCTGATTATAGTTTACTCTGCATGAGGTTGTTCGGTCTATCTTTCTTGCAACTAATTTCTCCAGTCTCTCCAAGTAACTAATCTTTTTTTTAATAATTTTTGTTAATCTTCTTCAATCTAAATATTACCACTGCTGTTCTTTCACAAGGGTGGATTTTGGCATTGATTGATATACCATTAAACAACATTGGTTGATATACCATTAAACAACATTGGTTGATATACCATTAAACAAAGAAACCAAAGCGAGTCTAAAAAGTTTCTTAATGAATTGCGACAGTTTCCCCGCACAATTTTTATCAGTCATTAAGAAAATGATGAAAAACACCATAGGAAGCAAATGCCAAACAACACTGCATAACAGACTGGATCAGACATAACTATTTTAATCTTTATGAAAACTCTTGGTATATTTACCGTATTTAATAACAAGAGTCACTTAAAAATTAATCTTCATCTTACACAGCATCAAGGCGGTACGTAAATTTGAGTTAATATTTTTAAAATTTTTACTAATTATTTTTGTTGCTTCCAGTAAGCTATCTTTATTTATCTCATTGGCCTTTTTGCAGGAGATAGATTGTCAACAAACTTTAACAATTACCACAGTCTTCCTCACTGCAAGCTTTTTTTTTTTTTTTTTTTTTTTTATCATCACAAATTCCTTTTTTTTTTTTCGTTCTCCGGTTGGATTCCAATTCTTGTGCTTTTTCCATATCCGACTTAATCATTTAGTAAACTTAGTAATAATAATCATAATCAGAAAAAAAAGTCAGAAAAATACATGTTTCATTTTGCTCATTGAGAAAAGCATCAAAGTGATCGTCATTTGCTTTGGAGAATATTTGTCAAGGATTTATTAGCCGAAACAATGGGAAGTCCTTCATAAACATGAAACTATTTACAAAACGTTATTTTACAAGCAAATGTAACATACCCATACATGAATACGTGAAATGTACATAGAATGTTCATTATGTCCATAAAGATAACATAGGAATCCCGAAACACAAAAACACTTACGACTTCTTAGTTCAGGTACGAAACTTTTTATTACCTTTGAGTTAAAAGGTTTTTGACATAAGGAAGAGAGAGGCACATTCTTTCTATGACGACGTTTCCATCTGCCCACCCCCACCCCCACCCAACACCCGCGGCGCCTGTAGCGCACAAATTCGTCTGGCCTCGCCCAGGTCTCAATGTCAACTAACTGACTTTTCTCAAATCTCAACCCACGCTTCCAGTCATGACGTCATTCACATTCCCAGGTCATATTTTCTATTTGGGGTTTCTATTTTGACATCTCTGAATGACACATCCTCCCCGCGCGCGCGTCAACGTCTTAAGTTAGCCGAAATCTTTGAGCGGAAATGTAAGTCAAATTGGAAAGTTCAAGCGAGTACACAAGCGACCAACACAGGAAGACCAAAATTCCATCAGTGGTTGCGGAGAACTTGCTTGAACTAGAAACAGAAAATTTTATTCAAGTCACTCAGGATGAAAACCTACCCACAAAACCTTACTAGGTACAAATTCTAAAGAATGGGGCAGATCCAAAATGTCGTTTCCATGCACACACTGAAGAAATTATTTACCATTCAATATCTGATTGCTTTACTTCAGCTCCAAATGAATTTAAAGCATGGCTTGATAAAGTAGGGCAATTCCTGCGCTGGAAGATTTACTATCATAACCTACCTCATGCAAACAATGCTATGGACAAAAATCCCGACCAGTGCTTTAAGCTGAAGATGTCCCTTTATTCTGAGACTTGGCCATATATACTGACCGCCCTATCCAAGCAAATAGACCAAATATAATCATAATAAAATATTTCGAAAAACAAATCGCTATTTCATAGACACGACCACTCTGTCTGATGAATATATATTTCAGTAAAAGAATTTGATTAATTTGCAAAATATAAGGATATAGAAATGTAAAAACAATACAAGAATGTAGCAGTTAAGCACAACCACCATTCCAGTAGTAATAGGAAGACTAGGAATAATTAAAACTGATGCACACCTTAAGAAAATCCATGGCCTGGAAAAGAAATTGGGAGAAGTGGAGTTCCGTGGAAGAACTAAGATCGCCCAAACTGCTGAGATTGGTTAGAATACTGAGAAGAGTCCTGGAGAGCTGAGGAGGTCTGCAATTGCAACAACAACAACACTAGAGAAATTGGAAATCAGAGGAAGAATTGATCCCCCCTCCATACACACACCAGATGACAGCATTGTTAAGATCGACAGAGAATATTTAAAAGAGTCCTGGAGACCTATGACACAGTTGCCATGATGGTTGATTGTATTGATCATTTCATTATTTGGTTTGGTTAGGCAGCGAGTTTTTAAGTTAGCTCTTAAGTTAGCTGAAATCTTTGAGCGGAAATGTAAGTCAAATTGGAAAGTTCAAGCGAGTACACTAGTGACCAACGCAGGAAGATCAAATGTAAATAAAATGGATTCATGTCTTGTCACAAGTTAGATTGGGGAAAAGAAAACACGGGAAATCTTTGGCGACACGTGTGAGATGACGCAATAACTTTGTCAGATGACATCACACAACCGATATCCTGAATGTAGATATATAAAAATTCACGAATTTTGAAAAAGTTGTTCGTTGTCAGTTAGAAGTAGGCGTTCAGAGAGTTCAGTCGGGGCGGGGCGTCTCTTTGTGTGTCTGTTCATAGACCCTAACAGATTTTCTTTTTAAAATCCCAGAAAAAGATGAAAAAAATGAAAAAGATGAAAGAATGAAAAAGATGAAAAAATGAAAAAGATGAAAGAATGAAAAAGATGAAAAAATGAAAAAGATGAAAGAATGAAAAAGATGAAAAAAATGAAAAAGATGAAAGAATGAAAAAGATGAAAAAAATGAAAAAGATGAAAGAATGAAAAAGATGAAAAAATGAAAAATGTTTTAGCGTTTTCTGGAAGGAATTCTAAAATCGAATAAATGTGTGACTGTTTGCGACCAAATATTTGAATTGTAGAAAAAATATAAGAATTTAGATGATGATGATGATAAAAAGGTGTAGGAGTAGTTGGAGGGAAAATCAAAATCCTATAAAGAAATGGTTCCCAAAACGCAGTCTCCATGATGGTAATTATCCGTGAAAGACAAGTCAGTGGTCCGCAAAAGAAAGGAAAGATCCTTTGACAAAGATTCGGTGAAAAATAATTCAAATAAAATTTCTCCAAACTGGAATTTCTGCATAGATCACAATAAAAACCAATCTTTATTATAATTATGATTATGCATCTGTCTAACCGAAACTACATTACCACCCATGTCACAATTCCTTTAGTTCTTTACGCTATATTCTCAATCAAATAATTATCATATAATCTTAATTAACATCTTAATATTAATTATTTCCACTGTCTGTATTAAGGTCTACCTGTGTTAGATTTACTTCAAACAACCGCTATTATCAATACGTTTAAAATTCTGCTATGAGAATTATATATTTCTAAGAAATAAAAGTTTTACATTGTATATGGTAAGGATAATTTGCATTCTGGTTTTAACAAAAAACCGGGTTTAATAAATAATTAATTGCGTTATTAATTTCTAATATTTTTTTTTTCTCAAATGTATAAAAATCCAATCCTATGAATAATCTTAAATAGAAATCAATTAAATAAAATGAAACTAAATGTCTTACTTTTGTTATGTGCTTTTATTTTGTTTCGTTAGACTTTCTACTTTAATATGATATTCTTTTACATTAAAACTTAAACGCTTGTGGTGGGAGGTGCATATTTTTGCAAGTAATCATTATAGATTAAATACTAAGAGGCAGATATGAGAATCCAGCCGTTTTTCTTTTAAATCAGGCTTCAAATTATTTAATTAAAAATAATGAAAGATTATCATCCCTTCACATTGACTTATAGAATGTTGGCATTTACTAAGGTTTGGTTTCCTTGTTTCATGGAATAACAACCTTCGGGGTTTATTTAATGCCAAAGTTATCCTGGTTGAAAAACAGTAGTGGTACTAATTAACCCCTACCTGAGGACATAAGAGGGCTCATACCTTTCCAAAGGGTATTAGTTCAAAAGTAAACGCAGTAACGTGATTGGAGTTCGAACTCGCTTACTACGATGTTGCAGTCCAGAACGTTAGCTGCTAAATTTTTAATTTACTAAGCTTTCTACTTAGTTTGATTCAAGACCATAAAATAAGTCCCCAAAGAAAATCGAACTGAGAAGAAAAGGTTTGCTAGATAAGTTTACTTACTATTGCATCACACGAATTGCCTCTAAAAATGTAATGTATGTATATTTGTTTATTTAATGGCATATCAACCCTCTTGGGTTATTTAATGCCTAATACATCCTTCAAGAAGAACAGTAATGGTACTATTTAACCCATAGCTAGAAGGATAAGGGGGTTCATACCTTTCTTCAGGGTATTTGTCCGAAAGTGAACGTATTTGAGTTCGAACTCGCTTCTACTGTCCAGCGCTTTAACCATTACACCTCGAGGACACCCCCAAGTATATATGTATGCGTATATATGTATGCATGTGTGTGTGAGAGTGTGTGTATGCGCACTAGTTTATGAAAACTCGAGTTGGTTTTTCTTTATTTAAAAGATTTTTTTTAAATAACTTGCGAATTGGCAAAAAATCTATTTAAGGATCTGTATATATATTTTTGAAAATATTAAGGGGTCAACAGGAGAAAAGTTTAAGAAATACCGCAGTAAACAATAATGCGTTTATACATCACTGAATATATAAAATATATATAGGAAAACATATTTTGAAGGCGTTCGTAGTGTAATGTTTACACTTCAAAGGAAATGGTTTCGTGGCCGTTGGCATTTCCCGTAGAACTAATACCATGGGGAAAGATATAAATCCAACTATTCTCTCCCTTGCCATGGGAAAATAGTAGGATTGGCTGGGCTCTTTGGCCGCATTTTGGCAACCAGCCTAGGAGAAGGAAAAAAAAATCTGTATTCAGACCTGTTAAAATCCGTTTAAAATTGGCCTCGTGTAGCATCCTGTTAGTGGTGGAAGGGTTATGTATATATATATATACCTAACCCCTCCGACATGTTACGACTCATAAACCATTGTTGGTATTGTGGGTTTGATTCTCACTGAGTGCCACATTTTTTTTCTTTTTTCCCTTTGTACATGGTTAGACCCAATCGGTCCACAGCATTATTTTCTATCACCGTACCATTTTTGCCTTATATCTCCGACTTTCCGTCCACAAGACTCCATGCTTATTTTCTTAAGTGCTTTCCAATTTTCGCTTATGTACCATTAAACGTCATTCGTTACCCTGTCCAACCACAACAAAAACTCAACTCCTTCAAATATTTAATTTTTATTATTTAATATTCCCTCTTTGTTTATGTCTGTTTTTTTCTCTCATTTTTACATTTCTTTTTTTCTCATCTCTTTATTTTACTCATTAGAGAGTTCTTCACACCAGCGTTAGCTGATGGTTTTCCTCTGGAGTCTGAGAGATAACAAATCTCAAGTCTCCAGGACACTTCTCAGTATTCTGGCCGATCTCAAAAGTTCTGTAGTTTGAATGGTGTTCACTCGTCCTCCTATTTCCAAGTCCTCCAGTCCCTGTACCAATTCGTTGGTGACTGTTCCGAGTGCGCCAATTACAAATGGCATTACCGTCACTATCATGTTCGATAGTTTCTTCAGTTTTCTTGCAAGGTCTAGGTATTTATCTCTCTTTTTGCTTTCCTTTGGTTTTCCCCTGAGGTCAGCAAGAACGGCGAAGTCCACTATTCGGCAGGTTCTCTTTTTATTTTATTTTATTTTTTTTGATTATCACTAAGTCTGGTCGTCTGGCTGATATTAGATGAGCCGTTTATTATTATTATTATTATTATTATTATTATTATTATTATTATATGTGTTCACTTCAGTGGCATCTGGTTGAGTGATTGATTTTAACATGTCAACTAGCCTAGGATTATTTTATGCCAAGAGGTTAGGGAATCGCGTTCAATGTCTGGTCATATTTACATTTTTTGTGTAGCTGCTTCTTAAGAAATCTTTTTATATACACGGTCTTATCAACTACAAATGATTTTGAAATAGTTCTATTTGACACGTTGATTGGATCCTAACTAGTACTACCACCCCAAGTCATAGTGGACCTGGGAGTAATGGCAATGAATTCCCAGATCTCTAGAACTGGAGGCTCACTATCTGATTCATTTTAGTGTCATACCCAAGACATCACTTTGAAGTGTCAGCGTATTCTGAACCCTGCCGGACAGGATGGAGTAGCATCTGGGGGGGGGGTCGAGATCAGTTGATATCAAATGTTTTCAATAATACATATTATCATTAGTATATAGATTTTCATCAGAAGTATCTTGAGGTTCTTTCTGGAGATCAGGTGACAGCAAGTTTCCTTCGTATTCTCACTGATTTTAGTAACGTTACTAGAATAATTTGATTCTTTAACAGATTTCCAATTCTTTGAATCTTTTTGTTAGGCTCTTTAGGATTGTTTATGGCACTCAAATAATTATAGGAACTACTCTCTCTCTCTCTCTCTCTCTCTCTCTCTCTCTCTCTCACTCTCTCTCTCTCTCTAAGAAGTTCCATTTATTAATACAACTTTTCTCTATATTTTAATTTTTTGTAAGGCTCTTCGTAATTATACCAAGTACTTCATTAGTGATCGGTACGACAGTTACTTTAATATTCAATGTTCTTTTAGTTCCTTGGCAAGCTCCAAATAATTCGTTTGTTTTTCAATTTTAGGCTGTGATCGGCTGGATACTTTACCATCTTTCTTTCTTTCTTTCTTTCTTTCTTTCTTTCTTTCTTTCTTTCTTACAATGACTATGTAAGTCTTGAATGGTGAAATGCATGTCATCTGCGCAGTTCTCAGTCAATCACCGTCCACAGCCATGTTTATTATTCTGAGAGTCCATCGGACCTAATTTGGATACTTAGGAAGAGTTTGTTAATGTACCTTCTTAGATGGCCAAATGCTTAGATGTAAACCTATCAAATTTGCAATATAGAATTTATGGAGCCGAGGGTAATGTTTTGATTAACCCTAACAATATTCAAGAACCAGTAGAAGCCATGTTCCTGCAATATGTGATTTCAATCCTAGGTCGAGTCATACCAACGACTTTAAAAATGATACTTGATACCTCTTTGCTTAACACTCAGCAATATAAGGTACGTATCAAGGGTAAAGTGGAACTTGAATAAATAAACAAATAGATAAAATAAAACGAAATATTTGTCTAAGAATAATTATTTACATTTAATGAACAATTACCAACTAAATTTATTGACTGTTTCAATTTGGTTTGGTTTGGTTTCTTTGTTTAATGGCATATCAACTCTTTTTAGGTTATTTAATGCCAAAGCCATTCGCCTAGAAGAACAGTAGTGGTACTATTTAACCCATAGCTAGGAGGATAAGGGGTTTCATACCTTTCCCAAGGGTATTTGCCCGAAATTGAACGTAATAGAGCGACTGGAGTACGAACTCGCGTACTACGATTCCGCAGTCCATCGCTTTAACCATTACACCACGAGGACACCCCTGTTTCTATTTGAAGATGTAAAATAATTGCATAGCATTATTTCGTAGGATTAACAATCTGAATAATAAATAAATAGATAAATCTCTTTAGTATCGCTCTCTTAAATTTAAGATGTGTCAAATCTCAGTGAATTTTTTCACAGATCAATATTATCTCTAGGAGGTAACTAGCAAAATTTACATAGAAATATAATTAGAAAATTTCTGTTCAGAGGATTTTTCTTTTGTAGCAAAAATGACCGATATGTGTAATTATTTGAACGAACAAAAAATCATTGCAAAATAAACATTGTTTACCGTTTAGCAAAATGAAGTAAAACAGATTTTTTTTATATTTGTTATTTTTGCTGTGACAATGATTTATGTTTTGACCTCTCACTCGAAGTGGTCTGGTACTTTAACTAGTTGACATATAATTGTCAATGTCATCTATACGCCTCAACATATTCTTATTATCTAGCAGTCTAATCTATTTTGGACTTGGTGTATTTTATTTATTTATTTGCTTTCGAGAAATATGATCATTCATGATAAAGAATGGGCCTTGATTTAGTTTCTTTATTTAATGGCGTGTCAATCTTCGTAGGTTATTTAATGTCAAACCCATCCTTGTAGAAAAACTATTTAACGTCTTGCTAGGTTTGGTTTGGTTTGGTTGGTTTTATGGCATATCAACCTTTGTAGGTTATTTAACGCCAAATCCATTTTTATGTAAATAATCTGTTCTATTTAAAACAATTCAGTTTGTCAAAAACATTTCCATTTCAAACTATTCAAGCAGTTATATGTAATAATTTGGTTAAGTGTAAATACAGTTTTAATGTCGAAAAACAGTTCTATTTCTAATAATTCAGTTAAGCATAAGCACGCAGTTTAAATGTAAGTACGGTTTAATTGTCAAAAACATTTTTATTTCAAGCTATTCAGTTTACTCTAACAATTCAGTTTAGCATTAGTATGCTATTAGTTCTATTTAACCCATAGATAGGGCCCTATCAGGTGCTACCACTCCAGGCCAGAGTAGACCTGGGAGCGATGGCAATGAAGGGGTACTCTGCATTCCCCAAAGCTCCAACACGGCTGGAACCTCACCATCAGATTGTTTAGTGTCATATATCTAGGACACTCGTTAAGTGGGGGTCTTACCCCTCTGCAGAGGTGCAATCAGTGTGTTCTATAGCCCCAGCTGACTGGGCAAGTCTTGATAGGGAGATGAGTGGGGTTCAAACTTTTCACAAAAGGTATTAGTCTGAAAGTGAACATTATAGGGAGAATGGAGATCTTGTATACCGACCTAATTAAAGCAATCAAACTTCTAGAATAAAACTAGAAAAAAAAAGAAAGAAAAATTTTTTAATTTATTTTGAAATTTTCTTTAAATCGTCAAAATTTCATAAATGATTTCTTTCTTATTTTCTGTTTTCCTTCAAATTTCTCTTTCTGTGTCTGTCATTTCTTTAGACTTTGTCCCGAGAGTTCTTTTATTTCAAACTTCTCCGACCACTTAATCAGCCAACTCCACTAGGCATGTGTGTATATGTGTGTGTGTGTGTGTGTGTGTATCTATGCGTATATATGTGTGAGTGTGTGTTTTCTCTTCTTTGAGGTGCGCCAAGCACATGGCGGCCAACGTCGACCAATCAGATATCAGCAGGCCGTACGCCGCTTGCTACCAAATGAAGATTGATCGGGCGGCGGTCACTCGGTCACACAACAACCAATCAAATAACGGACAAACTTGAACATTTTATAAAGGACGCGCCCCCATCAAACACACACACACACAATACTGCTGGGTAGCTTTTTTTCATTCATTACAAGGAGACCGGCCTTCTTCTTCTTTCCAACTTAAATATTATCGAGCCGTGTTCCTCACTGTTTTGCTACTGTATTGTAGATAAATTATTTATCCCCCTCTTTTATACTCACCCATCATTAAAAGCTTTCTTCATTTTTTTTCTCCCTTCTAACGATTGTCTACGTGGTCATTTCCTTACACACAAAACCGTAGTCCTTTTTTCTTGTTCTCTCTTTTTTACTTCTCCAAACACACTCTTCCTTTCTTTCTCTCTTTCTTTTTCTCGAGAAGTCGATTTTCTTTTCTTTCTTTCCCGAATTCTCTTCTACTTCAGCCCCACCCTCCAAAACCCGAGTTAGAAGATGGATTGCGACCAACAGCCCGGACCACCCTCTTCATTTACAAACTTTTAGCTAGGAGAACTTAATAATATCTGTCAGGACGAGATTTCCTGTTGGTTAATTGGGTAGCAGAAGGACGCCGGCGTTTGTTCAGTCCGGTTATAGCAGTTCGGACACTGAGACAGTCGCACCAACACTGGACAGAGAAGACGACTCAGGATATTACTAGACCAACGAGAGTTCATATTAAAACTGAGGAAAAAACAAAACTAAAAACAAACAAACAAAAACAGAACAAAAAAGAAACATTGTCTTTATTTATTAAAGAATATTATCGACACACAACAACCGCTTCTTGTCTGAATATTGCTAACAACGCAGACAAGGCCATTTTATTTTATTTCTGCAAAGTCAAATCTGAACAAGAATGCTTCATTGGCGCACAGCTACACAAATACCGAGGTAGCTTTTTACTTAGTCGTTTGGCATAAATAAATATTAATCATCGCTGTGAAAGAATGAACAAAATTGAGTGGATATGGATGGCAGTTTCCACGTGACTTTCACTGTAGCCGATAAGGGGGATGTATAATTTTTATCGCTAGAAAATCGTCTACTACTAAAACAGCCTTAAAGGTAAGGGAACTGTAAAAAGCAGAGATAAGCCCAAAGCGAAACAAAATCATCTCAGGACAGACTCAAACACACACACACACACACATACACACACACACATGCACACACACACACACACATACAAACAAATAGGATGAAATCATTGACTGTTGGCGGTTGGATGACTTTTTTCTTTTGAATGAAAAGAGGAGTAAAAAAAAAAAAGAAAAAAAAAGCCATTACCCTGCTACTAATGACAGCCAGTAACTCACCCGAAAACCACCCCTGTGCTATCTGATATTTGATCAAACAATTCACTGACATATTTTATCCGGGTGTTTGTGTTCGCCTTAAGCGCGAAGAATATTGTATCGTTTAAAAATAATTTTATTAAACAAGTAAAACATATTTGAAAATATCTTAATCATTTTGTCAAAATAGATATAAAGACACGTAGATGTTTCGACATCCAGGAAGAAATGTCAAAATTGCAATATCGATAAAACTGGATTAACAGCGGTAAATAGACAACCCATTTTTTCAGGTTAGTCTTTTTTTTTTTCGTATCGTTTTACTTTTTTTTTTCTTTTTTTTTTTTTTTTTCAAATCGGCGTCTGCCTTTGTCTTTCTCGTCCCTCTAATTTCAAAACGACATAGATTTTTACCGGTCACTGAAAATGCAACAACGACCCTCATACAGTTCGGCTTTTACAATTGAATCCATTATGGCTCCACAACCCCGGATACCAGCGCCAGTTTTATATGGTGGTTATATGTTTTTACCCCCAGTCACAGATCATGCAACGGCTCACGCCCTAACTGCATCTTCTTCAAGTCATCATGGAGTGACCTCGGCTGCTGCGGTCGCAGCGGCAGCCTCCCTGGACCCACGGACGGCGGCCGCTGTAATGGGACATGCAAGTTTCATGGGTCGACCAAACCCTTCTTCACATCACCTTCTAGGGGTTACTGGACTAGCGGCAGCAGTGGCTGCAAGTTCATGTGGGGTCAGTCCAGTGGTCAGTAGTTCAGGTGGTACAGTTACGGGACAATCGCTAACCCTAGCTCAGATGAGTAACACAAATACAGGCAATGGCCCAACGATATCTCTCTCCACCGGAACTGCATCTCTAGCACCCCCAACATCGTCTCCATCTTTACAAAATAGTGAATCCCACCACCATCACACGTCTAACTCCAATAATCACCATTACCATTCCCACCTTCATCACAACCGAACGTCGTTGACCCCTACTCCACCGTCTTCTTCGTCGTCCCCAAAAATAACTTCCACAAATCATTCTTCGTCTTCGTCGCCTTCATCTTTACCAAATTCTCCTCTACCCTCATCGACAGTCAGTAGTATCGTTCCTCTGACCCTCACTTCGGCCAGCACTAACCACCTTTCATCGGCGGTCATCACTACGGTCACGGCAGCCAGTCCAAGAATTTTGTCTCGCTTAGGAGAGTACCGCGTACATCATCAACCTTTGAACTCACTCCACCACCAGCCACACGGTCTTTATCAACAATCGTCACAGCAAGCAGAACATGACGAACAATCACGAACACCTTTATCGGACTACAGACATCATTCGCCAGATAAAGGTAAGACGCAAATTCACAAGACTTTCTATTATTTCATATTTTGTATAACTTCGGTAGCTTCACGAATCGGACGCTTTCCGTAATTATGAAATGTTCAAATATTTTGTAAAGTTCAGAAAATGTTATCTTCATCATTGTTGTTTTGATTTGAGAGTTTGTCGTTGATTTAATAGCACACAAAAACCAACAATCTTTTCATAAACTGACATTATTTCATATAAATTTTCTCTGCTGATTTTTAATTTCCAACAAAGTTTTATATTCTGTGGGGTGACTGCCATCAAACCCAACCCCATTAATCAGTGTTAGAGTCCTGGTTAAAGCAAGGATTTTCAATGAATATTTTCAAGATAGTTATTATTCACTTCGATGATTGAAATAACACAATCTTATTTGATTTTGTGACAATTTAAAACAATAATTCTAATAAATATCATGAAATGATTAGGTTTTTATTTTTAAGGGTCATATTCAGATCGATTTTGTAAAGATAGAGCTTTTGTTTATTTCCCTATCCCTCTCTCCCCTCTCACGCTCTTTAAAAAGAGGCAAAAATGTATTAATGTCAATGACAAAAAAGTTTTAAAAAATTAAATTTTTCATATGTCTAATATGACGAACTCAAGGTACAATTTTTTTTTACCATGCTTCGAATGTAACCATTGAAATGTAATAGATAAAAAATAGAACGACCCATTAAAAACAATTGTCGTTCATCAAAATTGATGGATGTTTTTGTTGACATTTTTTGGTATCAAATGAAAATGTGATTGATCTTTGGGGCTGACCGTTTTAAGGGATGGGAGTGTCCTTTGTCCTGACTTTGACCGAGAGTTGTTTTCACCAAAATATTTCCATTGTATATTCATCTTCGAATTTTTATCTTGGCTTTTTTAAAAGAAATTATTCGGAGCTTCCCGATGAAATTCAGTATTTAAAAAAAAAGGATTTTTTTTTACCCAATATTTATCGCTTGTGTCAAACGATAGTATAAGTCAAGAATAAAACATAAGTGGAGAAACTGCTCTGTCTGTCTGTCTGTCTGTCTGTCTGTCTCTCAATATATATATATATATATATATATATATATATATATATATATATATGTGTGTGTGTGTGTGTGTGTGTGTGTGTGTGTGTGTGTGTGTGTGAGTAAATAATGAAAAAAAAAATCTGACAATGTGGACAAAATATTGAAAAACAAAGTAAATAATTTAATAAAGAAAAGAAAGTCAACGTTAAAACGTTTCAGTTTCAATAAGTCCTCATCAGGACTCAGAAAGGATGTTATGACGTTTCGTTAGATCATCGATGGATTGTTAATGAAAAAAAAACAACGACAGAGGAGATTATATATACAGAGAAGACGGGGGGGGGGATGTTAATCGTCTGATCAATAAGTCACTTTGGATTACTTTGTTTTTCAATATTTTCTCCACCCACCCATATACCTCTTTCTCATATATATATATATATATATATATATATATATATATATATATATATATATATAAGCACATGTCAGAATTGATGGTATGAGTTATGTAGGAAACGACACCTCTTTGTATCAGAGAGACATGTATGTTTTATGAAACGCTGTACAAAAACAATATTATGATTTTGCAGGCAAAAAAGTGTATTTCTCATTGGCATTTTCTAAATTAAATAAATTTTTCTTCTTATTTCTCTAGTTTTTTGTATGTTTGTTTGTTTGTATTCTTTGCTGGTGGGCTTTTTTTGTTTTCCTCTTTTCCGTAACTAATAGTGAAGAGAAGATTTTCCTATAATCCCACTAATCTGTACAATTCAAAGATGATAAATTATTTCCTTATCGTTCAATCAAAAGGGTGAAAAACAATCAACAAAATACACAAATAGATTAATCGATTATTTCTATTCAACCATAGAAAATCTAGGGTTGAACAAAATAGATAAAAAATAAACAAAAAATAAAAAGAAATAGAAATTACATAACAATAATTATTTTCGTGAAATTTATAATTTTTATTTTTTCATTTTTGTGTTATTTTAATTTTATATAAAATTGACTTATTTTAAAATCATCAAGTTCTCATAAAACTTATTAAGTTTTGTTTCATCGTTACATCTATCTATCTATCTATCTATCTATCTATCTATCTATCTATCTATCTATTATAATTTCACATCATTAATATATAGAGAAATATAAATTCCCCCAACACAATTTAAGATTCTGATTCAGTTCCATTTTTTCATACAATCAATTAATCCTACTTTTTTCTTAAACATTTTCTTTTTCTTTCTACAGAAATTCGCATGAAATAAGAATCTGAAAAAATATTTTGGAGTACTGAACAAATCGATATTTGATTAAGTAAAATTGGAAAGTATTAAATTTCGATGGGCAAAATTGTAATAATCAATTTTTGATTTTATCTTGATTTGAAAAGTGTTGTAAATTTCTGAGAAACTAAAAAAATATATAAGTACGTTTGAAATTAATTCATCATTTCATCTTTTAAAACCCAGCAGCAAATGAATTTATAGAACAATTTAATAAGCGTTGTTAATTCAAATAAGGTGTTTTAAATCAACAAAATTTTTACATCGGTGAATTTTTAATAAAAACAAATAATTTCTAAGTATTGTATATTTCCTTGCCTTTTATATTTGATAAAAATGCTTTTGAGTTGATTTTTTTCCAACATATTGACATTTGATCTCGAACTAAAATTTATAAAATTTTTACGTATTGTTTATTTAATCAAATATGTAAATTTTCTGAATTAATTTTGACTTCACCATTGGAAATGTACCAACATTTGTGGATTTTACAAAACTAAAATGTTCGCACAGATCTTTTTTAGGAGTCAAATGAAAATACACATTTTGCTAAAATAAGTTAGATAAAAAACGTTTTTACGCGTCGTTGAATAGTTATTTTATTTAGAAATCTTACAAAACTCATTTTTAGATTATGGCTACGTTAATTATTGAGAAATTCATTTTCAATAATTTTATCTTTTTCATTTGTTTCCAAACCCCATTTCGTCTTTGTTAAAAAATGTTTCTTTAGGACCATGTAATTTTATTCAGACAACGTTTCAGTATCCAATCAGCTTTCCATTAGAATAATACTCAATAAAACTTAAAACCACTTCCAATTTTGTTTTATAGCAATAACTTATTAAAAAAAAGGAAATAATAACAAGAAAAAAAAAACCCCAAGGCAAACAAACAAACAAACAAACAACAACAATAATAACGACAACAGCAATAACAACAACAACGCAGCAGTAAAGGTTTTAAATTAGGAAATAGTTGTTTCATCAAATTTGAGGATAACAAAAAACCGGACCAAAAAAAGTTGTTTCAAATCATCGTTTACGAAAAGAGAGGAAAAAGTGTTTTTTTTATTTTTATTTAATTTTTTCAAACTTTTAAAAATTTATTTTCGGTAAATAGGTATCATGTTACACATTCTTTATGTCAACATTAACAAAACGCACAGACACACACACAATGTAATTTCTCGTGAAAATCAAAGTTTCCAAGTTTAATATTTGATTAATATTTGAAATTATTTCTTAAGGATTACATATGATTTTAATCATGTTAAAGCATAACATATTTTCATCATAAAAAGCCATTATTTTGTACCCTATCTATCTATCTATCTATCTATCTATCTATCTATCTATCTATCTATCTATCAAGATAGCTTGTGAGTTATCTTATTTAAATCAAAACCTCTGTGTTTGTGCGCTTGCGTTCACGTAACACTTTCACAGTCCAAGTACTGGGAAAAAACACAAGAAGTCTGTAGTTGATAGATTTTCAACCTATACAAAAATGTCAACGTGCAATCTGATAGATCATTACAATTATGTGTGTTCTACTAAAACCCATGTTTTACTCTTCAATTTGATTTTTTTTCTTTCCTCCTATTTCTGTAAAAGTTTTTTTTTTCACCGAATTTCTATATTCGAACACAAAAGTTGACTGTTTCAAATAATTATTCAAAACATGTTTATATGACTTTCTATTGAATCAACAGATTTATTGTTCAACTAATAATTTATTGAGTAAATCTAACCGAATTTCAATTAAAATTAATTACTCCCTTATAATCTTATTTCTAACTCGATAAGCACACACTATAAAATATCATTTTAGTATTATAAACTTTTGTTTACAAATAATTGAATAAATATTCTGTTTGCTTCTTTTGCAAATGTAATTGAAATAAATATTGAAATTTACTTTATAGGGATTCACTTCAAATTTATATACCTAGTACAAAGTTTCATTTAACTGTAAACATTTGGTCAAAATTCTGGTTTCATTATCCGACCAATGTATACAACTTAATATATTTTTATGTATTTAAAGTATATCCCACCCTTTATAGATCCGAAAAAAAATGTTATTGAATATCTGAAAAGAAATAAAAAAAAAAAAAAAAAATTTTTATTTACATATCAACAGAATTTTTTTCCAGCGAACATATGTCATAGGCTAGGGTTAGAAAGGGGTTTTATTTGGGTAGGGATTTGTCGTAAATATTTAAAATAAAATAATACCATTCATTCATCTGATATCAAGTCTATGGAAAACTGGGATATTTAAACTGCTTTCATTTTAAGCAAAAGGTCTCTATTTCTTTCTCCCTCTGTCTCTGTGTCTGTCTGTCACTGTCATTCTTTGTCTGTCTGTCTCTCTCTCTCTGTCTCTCTCTGTCCTTGCCTCTCTCTTTCTCTGACTCTCTCTGTTTCTGTCTCTGTCAGTCTTTTTGTCTATCTATCTATCTATCTATCTATCTGGTTTGTAGAATTTTCAATTATTTAAAAAATCAAATGTTTCTATAGAAAGTGTTACTTCTTTGATTTGTCATTATAGGTTTTTGTTTACACACACACACACACACACACACACACACACACACACATATATATATATATATATATATATATATATATGTGTGTGTGTGTGTGTGTGTTTGTTGGTTGACATTTCTATAAACAATGAAACACATCAGACATTGTATAGACGTGTTTCCTCATTATCTGAATTATAATTAAGTATTTGCCAAAATATTCACACATCTGCTCTGTCCATGATAACAAGATTTTAAAAAAAATTAATGAATCTAAAACTAGTAATTATAATGTCAGATACTAATAAAGCATCGAAATACCTATAGGTAACAGAAATGAATCTTATTAGTCGTTCATAATTTTTTAATAGGTAAGAGCCATGCATGCTGTTGATAAAACCAAATATTTAAATTCTATTTGATCGGATCTAAGTTGAGAAATATCTGATGTTCGCTGAAGCTCAAACATTGGAAACTGGAGTAAAAGTCAATAATGATCAAAAGTTTTTTACGAAAAATTATTTTGGGTGGGGATAGATTAATAAATTCTCTAGACATTTGAAGAAGCTCAGAGAGGGTAACGGTTGAACTCTAATGGTCGAAACAACAAAAATGAGGATATTCGTCTGAAGGTTTACTGAAATATAATGTATATAAAAAAGATTATCTCCATTTACTCAGTTTTTAACTATGTCATTCAAAATGGAAGTTTAAAAGCGTGGAAATTTTGAAGACATAAACGAAATTTTAAGGTTTTATATTGTTTGCATTTTTCCATTAAATTAAAAAAAATATTTTATTCATTGAAACTGTTGCAAATGAATGAAATGTGATGAAATAAAGTCTTAAAAATCATAGTAAGCACACACACACACACACACACACACACACACACATATATATATATATATATATATATATATATATATATATATATATATATATATATATATATATATATATATATATATCGAGTAAAACTCGATAGATGTAATCCATTATAAATTCATTTCAACAATCTGCTTATATATATGCGCGTGTGTGTATGTGCTTATAAATTAATTCGTAGCCTATAAATTAATTCGTAAATGATGAAATAAGTATTTTTAACAACAAATGTTTATTTTTCATATAATTTCCTTCCTTGTCAATGCACTCAATTCGATGGCAAATATTAAGAAATCAAACATTTAGCAGTGAAAATTCCAGTTAAGTATGTGGTCACAGAATATATATTTATGTATGTATGCACCCCGCTACACAGTACCTGACCAGTGGCCCTGTTCCAAATGAAGATGAATATATACATATATGTTTTATGAATATATACACATATGTTTTATGTGTACGTTGCAAGAGGGAAAAATTAAACATATGAAAGGGTTGAGCATGTTTAATAACTTGAATAGAACTTACTGTAACTCTAACAAAATAGAATCTATTTTAATAGCATGACAAAATTATTTCTTTAGCTAAAATTGTTTATAAGCAACAGAATATTAAGTGTAGTTATGTGAAGATAGAGATGAAACAGTTCCTCATATAATAAGCGAATGCAGCAAACATGCACAAAAGGAGTACAAGACTAGGTACAAGTTAGTGTGAAAGGTGATCCCCTGGGAATTGTGCAAGAGATTAAAATTTGAACATACGACCAAATGATACAGACACAAACCAGAATCTGTCCAAGAAAATGAGACGCGTAAAATACCTGGGGATTTTGAGATACAAATGTATCACTAAATCAGAAGGCCTGATCTTGTGTTGATTAACAAGAAAAGGTGCCCGTGGTGTAATGGTTATCGTCGCAGGAATTGGACACGGCGACATGAGTTCAAATCCTGGACTGATTGCATTTCACATTGCACTAATACCCTTGGGAAAGGTATGAATCCAATTATTCTCCCTCCAGCTATGGGTAAATAGTAGGGCAGACTGATTTCTTCAGCCTTGGTAAGGCAACTAGTCTAGGAGAAGGAAAACTCTGAATTCAAACCTGTTAAACTCCGCTTTAAAAAATTGACCTTGTGTCATATCCTACCCGAGCGGAGGGGTTGGGTAAATATGTCAAGAAGAAAAGAACTTGTCATATTGTGGATTTTGCTGCTCCAGTCGACCACAGAGAAAATAAAAAAATAAAAGGAAGTGAAAACATAGACAAATACATAGATCTTGCCAGAGAGCTGAAAAAGCAGTTGAACATGAAGGTGACGGTGATGCCAATAATAGTTGGCACGTTAAGAACAGCCCCAAGGGTTTGTAAAAGAGACTAACAGAATAGGAAATTAGTGGAAGACTCGAGACCATACAGACTAAAGCATTGTTGAGATCGGCTAGAATACTGAGAAGAGTACTGGAGGCTTGAGAAGACTTGCTGTCACTCGGAATCTAGAGAAAGACAACCAGCGTTAGATGGTGTGAAAAATCTTAAGGAGGGTAATAATAATAATAATAATAATAATAATAATAATAATAATAACAACAACAACAACCACGACACATAAGTAACAATAAAAGATTGAAAAGATGAAACATGTCGCTTTTATTATCTGAAAATAATTAACGTATAATGATATTTCGAAAATAGTTTTTATCGAAATTTATTTAAAATATTGATAATTGAATTAAGTAGAAACACATCGCATTTAAGGTTTGAATTTTGTGTCTTTTTTCACCTCTTTTTATTACATTCTCTCTCTACCTCCATATCTATCTATCTATCTATCTATCTATCTATCTATCTATCTATCACACACACACACACACACACACACACACACACACACACACACACACATATATATATATATATATATATATATATATATATATATATATATATATATATATATGAGTAGATAGATAATCTACTCGTGTGTGTGTGTGTGTGTGTATGTGTGAGGTCATGAACAGCAAATCTTTATATCAGATAAATTTGTGTACAATCAGGACGTATTCAATAAAAGTTTGCAAAAAGAAGTTTTAAAAATTTTAATTAAGTCAATCTTTTTTCGAGAATTATTTAACATTTTTACGAGAAAAAAAATCAGCTCCCTATAAGCTGGATTTATTCCTTTTGTTTAGTAGAAGTGAAAGTTTGATGAAAAGAATGTTTTTTTTTTAATTTATAGAAACGATGTTTTTCTATCTGTCTTAGTCTGTTTCTATCTATCTATCTATCTATCTATCTATCTATCACTGTAATCACTGATAATGGACAGACCGAGATAAATCATTATAAGATGACAAGTATGTTTTCTCGGATTATTTTCTTTTCAGTTCAGAATGAGAGTGGGGAAGAGGCTCTGCGTGATTATAGAGATTAGATATTAACTTGGTGGTTTGGAATTATTAATTCTAAACAAAAATATTCTCTTGTGTTTTATTTATATTTTTTACAAAACAATTCAACATGGCGTTTAAGAACTCCTTAAAAAAACAAGAAAAAAACAACAAAACAAAACAAAAAAGAACAATAGCTCTTTGGTCTCTACCTCTTTCTATCTCCCTTATTCTCACTCTCGCCCTCTTCATCTATCTATCTATCTATCTATCTTCACACACACACACACACACACACACACACAAAGAGACTGTATGTATGTTCATATTCAAGAAGTATCTTGATTGAAGATGTATTTACCATGACAGAAATGAAGAATTACGTTAATTTTCTTCAAAATACTCTACTTAACATTCAACATTCCAGCGAGTTTTCAATTGGTAGAACCACCTCAAACTTCTGTCTTGACATGGTGTAAGACCGTGCCGCAGTATTTCTTTTAGAATCCTCCTCTTCTTAAAATGAAGTTTAGTTTGCTTTTTCGAATGGCATATCAACCTTCGGGGGTTATGAATGGCATATCAACCTTCGGGGGTTATGGGAGGGGGGCTTTATACCTTCCCTTACTGTATTAATCCGAAAGTGAACGTTTTAACGCGACTGGAGTTTGAACTCATTCCCTTCGAGGTCGCAATCCAACACTTTAGCGATGACGCCACGGGAACTAGAAACTCATGATGAAGTTGGTGATTATTGCATTCGCTTCACGTGTGCAAATCTTGTCAGAGCTGCTGTTACAAAAAAAATATTGGAACTGTTTGGATTTCGTCAACACAGAAGTCAGGACGTCTAGACACCATCACTTTATTAAACAAGCCGCTCAGAATACGTATTTAGTTCGGTTCGGGTTCTATGTTTAATGGCATATCAACCTTCGTAGGTTATTTAAAACCAAAGCCACCCTTCGAGAAGAAGAGTAGTGGTGCTATTTAACCTATAGGTAGGAGGATATGGGGGTTCATGCCTTTCCCAAGGGTACATACGC
>CAUZXS010003197.1:0-27500 GCA_963585895.1 Sepioteuthis lessoniana | reverse complement strand
GTACCCTGGTCCCGGAAACAGACTACTAATTACATTCGAAAATTGAAAATAGTTTTCCATTAATTGTGATTCATAACCGTTTAAAATTTACTTCGCAGTTAATAGCTCCTCGTGGCTGAATGGTTAGAAGCTTGGCTTGGCGTTTGAGTCAACCGGTTTTCGATCCCAGCTACGGGAAGCTACTGTCTAGCCACACTGATGAGTTCTGGCGTGCTAAACCAATTACTTTTTAAATTACGGTGATGGACTATTTTTAGAAATTGTGAAAGGGTTAATTTCTCAAGAAAGTAATGAGTTCTGATAGAAAGAAACAGATCTGTCTGTGGATGACTATATATATATATATATATATATATATATATATAAGGTTCAAAAGGTGGGTCACTTGTTTCCTGTGCTCTGTGGTCTAACGATCTCCAGATAGATTCTTCATGTTTCACAGATACCTAAATATATATAATCCGAGGACAAAATTCTGTGGGTAGGAGTATCTAATTTGAGTGCTTAATGCCAAAGGCTATCGAGATATAATTGATTTGGAATTAAGAATGCATCAAAACTTAACGTGTACAGCCCCCCAAAATTTAATATGCAAAAATAAAAAGAAAAAATTCAATTCTTTGGTGTCATTATAAATTTATTTCAGGTCTATGATGACCCCTTTTATATGTTAAATGAAAAAATTATTTGTGTGTGCTTATATTGCTTCCAGCAAGAATAGAATTGGAAAAAAAAAATTAATTTTTTAATTAAAATAATTTTTATGTATATTTTTTATATTTTTATCAAAAAAAAATTCACGGTGGAAATATTATTTGATACAATGTTTATACATTTCTTTTTTTAAAGAAAAAACTGTAATCCCTTATTCAAATACTACTGAAATTTTAAATTTCAGTATTATTTAGATTAGGGTTAACGTTTTCTTTTGTTATATATATATATATATATATATATATATATATATATATATATATATATATATATATATATATGATACTTTTTTTCCGGTATTTTAAAATATGCATTGTGTATGCCGTACACTTCATATATAACCTGAAATATGTTTGAAAAAATAGAATTATATTAAATTTCCTCTTGCCTTTCCTGGACATCAGAGAGGGAAATATGCTATTCCCATGATTTAATCTCAGTCTGATATCCTTGTGGGATGAAAGTTGTTTTTGAAAAAGGAAGTTCGAAAATTACGCTTCGACTTCTGAAAAAAAAAAGATTTCTGATACAAATTGCTTAGCATAATCGTATAATTCCAGTTGGTTATTAACCATCTAAAGATTATGAAGCTTTTTTAATAACATATAAAGTAAGTAAAAGTTGCCGACCGTAGTCGAGGGCGACCCGAAAGCTCCCTTTTCAATAGCTACTACACAGAGGTGTAGGGGAGGGCGCTATTCCTTTCCCTGGATTGCTCCACTTTACCCTTGATACGTACCTTATATTGCTGAGTTTTAAGCAAGGAGGTATCAAGTACCATTTTAAAATCTTTGGTATAACTCGACCTGGGATTGAACTCAGGTCTCCCGGACCATTAGCGAACACTCTACCCACTAGGCCAATGAGCCGTTCGGGAGACCTGGGTTCAATCCCAGGTCGAGTCATACCAAAGACTTAAAAAAATGGTACTTGATGCCTCCTTGCCTAACACTCAGCATTATATGGTACGTATTAAGGATAAAGTGGAGCAATCCAGGGAAAGGAGTAGCGCCCTCCCCTACGCCTCAGTGTAGTAGCTAATGAAAAAGGAGCCTTAGGTTCGCCCTCGACTATGGCCGCCAACCTAACTTATCTTTTCTCTAATCTGTAAACATTCTGCGGTGGTGAAGACTCAAAGAAAAAAAAACTACTCTTATGCAGATAGGAAACGGGGTGAGTTGTTATTTCTCATTTATGACGTCAAACATTCATCTTTTTCTCAATGTTTTACTTTCAAAGCTTTAGAAGCAACTTTGTTTTCAGTTGTTCGCACATAAAGACAGCGAATCATTTACTTACTGCTTAAAAAATAAAATGATAAATAAAATGAAATAAATCAATAAATAAAGGAAAACAAAAACATAAAAACAAAATCAAACTTTAATCGCAACTAAAGCAGAAACCTTTCTTTATCCAATAAAAGTTCGTCTGGATGCCCTACACCAATGCTACCCAAAGCGGTGTTTTGCGTACCGGTGCTGGTACACAAGTCATCGACTGCTGGTACGCGACGAGTTTTCATTTTCATATCATCATAATATATGTAATATAAAAATAAAAATGCAAGAAATTTTTTCTGCATTGTTTAATAATATTCTTTTCATATTTTGTGATACAAGAGATAGAAATATTTGGAAAGCTATTCACAAACATATTCACAAATATTGTACCGATACGCCACATCAGATTGTTTAATTGATTGATTGACTCATTCGTTTTATCTGTATGTCAACCTATCGGGGTTATTTTATGGTAAGAGGTTAGAGAATTGCATTCCTTGTACGTTATTATTTAAATTTTTTTTTTTTTGTGTATTGTATCTTAAAAGTTTTTTTTTAACATGGCCCGATTGAATCTTTTAAACAGATCTGTTTGACCCATAGATAAGCCCCAGACAGGTGCTACCACTCCGAGTCGAAGTGGGGCTAAGAATAATGCCGATGAAGGGGTACTCCACACTCCCCAGATCTCCAGGACTGGAGCCTCACCATCAGATTCAGTTCAATGTCATAACAAGGATACCTCCTTTTTGCGGGGGTGGGGTTCTTACTCCTCAGTAGAGGATACAGTTAGATTGATTATTCTAACCCCTGTCGACAGAGAGTTTGAGAAATACTACCCAACAACACGAGCATTACCTATTTTATTTTTTTATTAATCAAATTTATTTTTAATTAATGAAGATCGAAATATCGTATTTCTCACCGACATAGAATAGTAATATTTTCTAATTGCTTCATCAATCGAAAGAATCATTGATCAAAACCTGGAATCAATCGAAACAAGATCAATAAAATCGAATTTTCTTTCATCCTTTGGCAACCGATTGATTAGTGTAAAGAACTAATTGTAGATCGAATAATGAATTGTAAATCGATGCTCTTTTGTGATGACAGGTTTATTTAATTGCATATTCGAAGTAAAGGTGAATAAGAAAAGCCTTAACAAATAAACTAATGAGTATACTCAATGGCTTCTTGCATTTCATTGACATATTGTAGCTGTTGTGACTTTGTTAGGTTTACAACAACATAGATCGATAGAGAGAGGAGTGAAGTTTCCTGGATGAGCCGGTTCATGCGTAATTATACAAAAATCATATCTTCAAAGAAAAACAAGTGTTTCCAGTACTTGAAAAATCTGAGTTAACCATAGTCTAAACAAAAGACCTTTTTCAGATTTTTAATACCTCTAATTCTACTTCAAAATCAATCTCTTGATTCAGAAGAGTCGAATTGTTTATGCAGATGCATCTTTATGCACCTGTAAAGACAGACATATTTCCCGTAAAAAGGACTAGATTATTTACTTATGGGTCGGCAGTTCTACATAGGATGGCAATATAATAGTGCCTTGCCAAGGATCAAAATGTTACTCGCCGGCTCTTCTGTCTCGGGTCTCTTTGTGGTATTTTTCAATCTTAATGAAAAGTATCACACACACACACACACACACACACACACACACACACACACACACACACACACATATATATATATATATATATATATATATATATATATATATATATATAGCGTTTTCTCTATATGGATAATTGTCGACAGGACTGATCTCATTATTTTGTTTTGTTTTATTTGAACCCCAAAGTAATAATGAAAATAGTATTTGACGAAAGACTCCTAAAATAGTCATATGAAGAAAATTTTTACATACTGCATGCATCTATCTATCTATCTATCTATCTATCTATCTCAGTCTGTTAATATCAATCAATCTCTCTGTATTTGTTCTTTACTTAAAAAGCCTTTAATTCATCTTTTGAAAATAGATATTTGTTACCCTTTATTTGATTGACCCCTTACAAGAATCAATATTTTTCAACCCAATGTTTGATTAATAGCATGTAATATAGGAATTAAATTTTTTTTTAGTTAAAATATGCGATAATCCATATATCATAAGTATTTGCAGTTAATTCATTCTTTTATATCAGGGGCTAACTTTTTGGTGGGATAGCCGCATCCCTGGGTCTTTATCAAAGGGCTGCATCTTTTAAAATCAAAAGAATATTACCTGTATTACTGAAAAATTTAGTCTCGATTTAAGTGCAAGTGTTTATTATTTTTTTAGGCTCCTGTGGCCGCAAAGAACAATGCAGAGGGCCGCATGTGGCCCGTGGTCCGCAGTTTTCCCACCTTTGATTTATATCGTTAAAAGATCCACGCGACCAAGTTGAACAAATTTTTCCATTTTGCAACTGCCGAAAAACTCCACTTAGTTAAAATTGTATCTTTTAGTTGACATTTACTAAACTTACCCTATTTTAGGACAAAGCAACGAGTATGGGGCACTAAGTGAGGATTGAACTCACTAACAAGTTGTTTGCTGATCATTAAACTATGCGAGATATCCTAAATTGTAGCTATAGTTATCAATGATCTTGCGAAATTTGTGCTGCCGAGTGTAAGAAGTCCAGAAGAGATTTGTTTTTGTTTGCAAATGTAAAAGGATGCTAAAATATTTATAGAAGTTTCTGTCGCTTACTGGCTAATATACTGGGCTGCTGTCTCGAAGTAAGTGAGATCGAGCTCCAATCACGATATTGCATTAACTTTCAGATTAATACTCTACTAAAAGGCACAAACACTCTTAGCCCCCCTCCAGCTATGGTTTGAATATTCATTAACTTGGATGGCTCTGGTATTAAGTAACTCGCGAAGGTTGATGTGCCATTAAACAAAGAAATCCAAATCAAATATTTATCGTTCAGTCCAAAATTAAGTTAATATATAAACGAGTTAACCGGGCGATTGGCCTAATGAGTAAAGTGTTCGCCAATGGCCCAGGAGACTGGGGTTCAATCCCTGGTCGAGTCATGCCAAAGACTCAAAAAATGGTACTTAATGCAGCCTTGCTTAACACTAATCATTATAAGGTAAGGATCAAGGATAAAGTGGAGCAATCCAGGGAGTGGAGTAGCGCCCTCCCTTACATCTCGGTGTAGTAGCTATTGAAAAGGGAGCCTTCGGGTCACCCGCGACTAAGGTCGTCAATTTTACTTTATAAACGAGTTAATTCGTGATGTTCTGAAAAGGAATAAAATATAGAAAACGCGTACATTCGGGATAATCCATGTAGAATTAATCACTGTCAGCTTCTTTTTAAACTTTTTTTTTTTTTTACTTTGGGTTTGTATCTTTTTTTGTGTATACTTTTTATTCGAGGCGAATGCTAAATGGACCAAAAGAAGGAAAAGATGAAATCCATTCTAATGTGCGGCGGGTAGCGGGAGTTACATGTATGTGTCTAGGGGATAATCACATATACGTCTTTAAGCCAAGCCTATATGAACCTCACCCACACGCCTATATTGACCGTTTATGTATTTAACTGAGGCTGAAACACACAGACACAGAAAACGAAAGATTTTATCATTTTGCACGTACTCATAACCTCTCAACTTCACCGTTTTAATTCCTTTGTACACATACGCATATTTACTTAAAACATCTTTAGGTCCGGTCGAATCCGAAAAGAGGATGTCTCGGTCGAATCGCCAGCCATCATTTTCAAAGCAGGTAAAATGTGGTTCTTGAGAAGTGGAAAGGACTATTTGTTAAGATCTTCGACCAACTGAACAAACTTAGTCAGATCTCTAATCGGCTTCTGTCACCCGAGGGTCCTCTACACAAACCCAACTCTCTGGCTCTGATCATTGATTGGCCGAAATAAAGACAGCGTTTCAGCGCCAGCACTCGCTTGTAAATAGACGCGCGTGCGGGCATCACACGTGCCAAACTGAAACGAAAAGAAACGCTAGGCCGATAAACGAGTGTCACTAAAAACAACGCTGAAATAATAATTATACTGACGATGACCCGACAATAGGAGAAGACTGATAAATTTTGCTTCGGCTACTGAAGACACCACCATCACCACCACAACCACCACCACTACCACCATCAGTATTACTAATAATAATAATACTATAAAACAACAACTGTGAAGATGATGATAATAGTAATAATAAGAATAACAATAAAAGGTTTGCTTTTTTTTAATGTTAATCTTTCTTTTCTCCTTTACATTTTTCTTTGCTTTTTCTCTTTTCTCTCTACTCTTTCTCTATTCGTTTACATACAAAAATCATCTTTTCTTTCTCGTTTTCTTTCACTCTCACATTTATTTCCTTTTCCTTCTTCCCTTCACACTTTCTTTCTTTCTTTCTTTTTCTGTTCGCTATCCTTTAATTTCATTTGATTGTTCGTAAAAAATAAACTGACTATTCATATCTATCTATCTATCTATCTATCTATCTATCTATCTATCTCAGTCTGTTTCTATTCATCTATCTATCTTCCCTGCCAATGTATACGATCCAAAGAGACACAGCCGGAAACTGTCAACCAATTACTCAAATTACAACTCCATACCCATATCAGCGTCTATCATACGATTTCAAGTTAGGTCAACCTCCACCCATATCTTTTTCAATTTCAAATCACAAATTCCCAGAAAAATCCCCGTTCATTCACCAATAATATCTTTTGTTTTGATTGAACAAAAGCAAAAATTAGATTCACCTTCCGAAAATTCTTTGACACAAATATTTATTTATCCAATTCAATGTTTGCGACTATTCACACCTTGTGCAAGGTATTTTACTCTTCAGCCTCATTGAGTTCACTCTTTTCCTTTATGTATAAAACTGTTCATCTAATGATCCTAAAACAATGGCTGAATTGCATTTAATTTCGTGAGAACCAGGAAACGATTCTACGAATTTGATACGATCAAGAATTGGCTTGAACTATAAATGGTTGATGGCAGAGGAAACGCTTATCATGCTGGTTGTTCGCATGAAGAGCAACGAAAATAAAAGGGAGACAACTCTATCAACGAGTTGAACAGGAAAACTAGAGACCAAAACTATTTGACCAAGGTTATCATGATTATTTTCTAATGATTCTCATAACCTGCATCGCATGTAAAGTAGACTTGTAATGAAATTCTGCTTCCACTCATCAACGCATCAACACACTATCATACCTGTAATTACTTAAGTTTTTTCTGCCTCCTAATTTCTTAGTTGAAATTCTATGGTTGAATGATTATAAAAGGGAATCCGTTTTTCCTAATCGATTTTCTTTATTTGATCATGAAGAAACCCGAATTACCGAAGTGCTGAATTAGTAACACTATTGATCAGTTTATTACACATCTATGAAATTAGTTTTCTTTCTATTTTCATCGAAGTTGGCGTTTTATATAGCAGATACTCACTCTTGTTATTCATTTCTTCAGCTAAATCCGACCAAGCGATAATACAAGGGAAATGTCTTTTACATTTTATATAATATTCGAAAATTGCTCTAAATTTAGTGAGGAGTACCCGTGACCAAATAGCTAACGAATGACATCGTAGTAAGCGAGTTCAAACTTTAGCCGTGTTATTTCATTCACTTTCGGACTAATACCCTAGGAAAAAGTATGAAACCTCTTATACACCCAGCAATGGATTAAATAGTTCCTCAACTGTTCTTGTTGACATTAACTAACCCACGATGTCGTTAAATCAAGAAGCCAAACCAAACATTAAATTTTCACCTTGTAAATTCTAGTGTGAACAACAGAAAACGTTTTATTGCTCCTTCTGAACGTTTTGAGCGATCGATTGATGAAGAAAATATAATAAACTTTACGATGGGAATTGTTGTATCGTGGTCGGTTCATTGGCCTAGTGGGTAGAGTGTTTGCAAATGGTCCGGAAGACCTGGGTTCAATCCCATGTCGCGTCATACCAAATACTTTAAAAATGGTACTTGATGCCTCCTTGCTTAACAGTCAGCAATATAAAGTACGTATCAAGGGTAAAGTGGAGCAACTCAGGGAAAGGAGTAGCACACTCCCCTACACCTCAGTGTAGTAGCTTTGGAAAAGGGAGCCTTCTGGTCGCCCTTAGTTACAGTAGCCAAAGAAAAGATACACGGTGAAATAGAGATAATTGTTTATTAACTCAAGTGGTATAGTTCGACTAGTATTATAAGTCTGGTGCTGTTGGTGTTACGTCCGAAATTGGTCTTCTACTGACCGATGTCCTTCAGAGCTCTTCTGTCTCCCTAGCTTTTATACTTCCGCGATACCGGAAGTCACGTGGTACGAGCCACTATACAACAGAAATACAGTCCAATTATCTGAGGTAAAAATGAGACAGCTTAGAAAGCAGATGAATAAGTTGTTTTTTTTTTTCTTTACTATTTGCTGCACAACCACAAACGTCGATTTCAGTTGAAGGAGACCCCGCCATTAACGAAGATGCTCTTTCTTTCTCTACACCAACCTTAAGAGATTCATCACACGTAAATACAAATGAAAAGAATTTAAACGTTGAAGAGCAAAGAAGAATAGTTTTCTTTTTATATTCTTAAATGATTAATGATATCAATGCTCCTCGGTTTATTGTGCCAGTTGTGAATTGCCGCTGACTGAGAATAAACCTCAGGGGTTGACACTTGAATCAATGTGAGGTCTTTATTCAATAGTTGATGAGAAAATGGTGGCAGATAAGGCCTACGCTATTTGTCAGAAAAAAATAAATCCTACTTTGCTTTGTTTCTGATCACGAACTTGGCATTAGGGTTATCGTTGTCCTTTATACTGTTAAGATTATCCAGTAAAAACAAAATATAAAATCCGTACACTGAGAGGACCCAGTCGACTGGGGCTGTAGTATATACCGACTGCACCTCTGCAGAGGGGTAAGACCCCCCCAACGAGTGTCCTGGATATGACACTAAACAATCTGATAGTGAGGTTCCAGCAATGCTGGAGCTTTGGGGAATGCGGAGAACCTCTTCATTGCCATCGCTCCCAGGTCCACTCTGGCCCGGAGTGGTAGCACCTGATAAGGGTCCTATCTATGGGTTAAATAGAACTAACAGCATACTTATGCTAAACTGAATTGTTTGAGTAAACTGAATAGCTTGAAATAGAAATGTTTTTGACAATTAAACCGTACTTACATTTAAACTGTGTACTTATGCTTAACTGAATTATTTGAAATAGAACTGCTTTTCGACATTAAAACTGTATTTACACTTAACTGAATTGTTACATATAACTGCTTGAATAGTTTGAAATAGAAATGTTTTTGATAATTAAACTGTGTACTTACGCTAAACTGAATGTTTGAAATAGAACAGATTATTTACATAAAAATGGATTTGGCGTTAGGTTGATATGACATAAAACCCAACAAACCAACCAACCAACCAACCACTGAGAGGAAAGTATGGAATGAGAAAGAAATTTAATTTTTTATTTTGAAAAATTAGAAAATTTGAGATCTACCGAAGGGCAAACATTGCCAATATACATAATTTAAATAGCGTGTCCTGATGTCAGCAGTTATCTTTGTGCAATCTCGACTTTTTCTTTGAATAGTATTTTGCGGCACTCGACTTGACTAATTGTTTTCTATGAGATGGTCATCTCTCCACATCTATCAATCTAAGTATATTCATACGTATCTAAGTCTATTTATATCTATATATGTATCTATCTTAAAACCGCTGACCTGAATATTTTGTACAGTCAGCTGTTTAGCGTTATATTTATAGCCAAGGCATTTAATTCTTAACACATTCTGAGAGCACAAATTTCATCGACTTGTTGTAAGGCTCAGATTTGGAGTAGTACTCTTAATTTTACACTTTACTATAAAATTAATATAGTTTACTACAAAGAATATTTTACGTTGTAAATTAGGGAAGATATACGGAAACCGAATCTCACACACACACACACACACACACACACACACACACACACACACACACACACACACACACATATTTATTCTTTCTTGTCTGAATTTTTTATACGAGGCTTGATAATTTTTATCGTTCAGGGTTTTCGGACTATTGTCTTCGTCTTTATTGTTATATTCACGTTTCGGCTGATATGTCCTCCGGCCTTCTTCAGGTGTCTGTCGAACTCGGAAGCCTACATGGAACTTTGAACCACGTCCTTTACTTAATCCACGGGGGTCACTTGTTCTGATTCCGTTAACCATTACCGGGTATAAGTGCTAAGTATTCCTGTATCGTTACTCGCTTACATTCAGGATAAACCTCCCCATGATTGTCTATTCAGAAGCTTAGGGAACCCAACGCCTATAACCGTTACACCATGTTATCGTCGCGGGAAATGTACACGGCGACACGAGTTCAAATCCTGGACGATATTGGTGGCATTTCACATAGCACTAATACCCTTGGGAAAGGTATGAATCCGATTATTCTCCCTCCAGCTATGGGTAAATAAACTCCGCTTAAAAAATTGACCTTGTGTCATATCCTGCCCGAGCGGAGGAGTTTGGTAAATATGATAAGCGTTACACCATGTATCCTGCTGGACAGTTCAGAGTGAATATTTGGGATTTATAAACTTAATGTTCTCACAACACTATAATTACAACAACTATGTATGATTTTTTACTTGAGCTCATATTCTGATTTTTTTATCAAACCTTTTTGATTTGCTTCTACATAGACAATCATCTGAGGTTGCAGGTTCAATCCTGACTGCAGGCGAATAACACTACAGGAATACTTAGCAGTTATCATATTTACCAACCCCTCCACTCGGACAGGATATGACACAAGGTCAATTTTTAAGCCGAGTTTAACAGGTTTTAATTCAGAGTTTTCCTTCTCCTAGACAAGTTGCCTCACCAAGGCTGAAGAACCTAGTCTGTCCTACTATTTACCCATAGCTGGAGGGAGAATAATAGGATTCATACCTTTCCCAAGGGTATTAGTGCTATGTGAAATGCAATCAGTCTCGTCCAAGATTTGAACTCGTGTCACCGTGTCCATCTCCTACGATGATAACCATTACACCACGGACACCTCTTAGCACTTATACCCGGTTAATATTAACGGAATCAGAACAAGCAACCCCCGTTGATAAAATAAATGACGTGGTTCGAAGTTCTGTGTAGGCTCCCGAGTTTGTCAAACACCTGAAGAAGGCCGGAGGACATATCGGCCGAAACGCTGTGAATATAACAATAAAGATGAAGACAACAGTCCAAAAATCCTGAACGATAAAAATATTCTTTCTTGTTCTCTCTGTTTGTATGTCTATCCTCCTCCCTGCAATTTTCATTCAAAATTCGAACTTGTCTTTCTTTCTCCTATTTCTTCTTTTGTCTCCTTTTCTATTCTCTCCCCACTCTCTTTATCTGTTAGGCTTTCCCTACCCTTCTTTTAGTCCTCTCCTTTTTATTCTTCCCTTGCTTCCTCTTAACCTATCCTTCCCCCGCTTGCTTTACTTCAAAGTCTAAAGCAATCTCTCTCTCTCTCTCTCTCTCTCTCTCTCTCTCTCTCTCTCTCTCTCTCTCTCTCTCTCACACACACACACACACACTCTCTTTTTTTACGGGTCTTTTACCTAAACTAACTCTCTTTTCTGTGTTATCTCTTTTGCAGGTTTCCTCTTCCTTTCTTGTGGTCCTCTTTTTATTTCTCTTCGATTACTTTCTCTCAGTCTATCCTCCTATTTACCCTCAAAATACAAGTTTCTATCTTTCTTCGTATTATTTTTTATTATATCTTTCTCAGCAGTTTTTCTCTCTCATCATCTCTTAGTCCATCCTTCTTTCCCTAACTTGCTCTCAAAACGAGAACTTCTCTTTCTTTTTCTTCAAATCCTTTGGTGTCTCTTACTCTGTTAGATAAAAAGAGATTGTGATTGACAATAAGTAGAAGGATATTTCCCCTTGTTTTTTTATGACTCAATAGCATTTGACAAAAGGGTCGAATAACAAGAGTGGGCGTCAATCAAGAAAACCGATCACATTATTTATCGTTCATATTATCTTGTGAATAACATGTTTCGTGAGATGCTATTAACACGAGCGTTGTTAAACGTTTTCATCTATATCACTTTAAAAAACGATCTTCATAATACAAATGGCTAACATGATCGACAAGTAACTATAAAAACTATTAATCTAATGCACACGTTTGTTTATTAGGTGAATAGGAGAGGGTTGAAAAATAAGAACAAACTTTATTGCTAAGGTATAAAATCATCGACTTTATTTTTATGAACATAAGGTATAAAATCATCGACTTTATTTTTCTATTTTCACATCATCTCTCTATTTAATTGTTTGACCCTCTGTCTCTAACAAATAATCTCCATCGTGTGTGTGTGTGTATATATATATATATATATATATATATATATATATATATATATATATATATATATATGTATGTGTTTGTGTGTTTGAAGGTGTAAACACACGGCGCCTTTCTAAATTCATTCCATCCAGAGTAAAACGATTCAAACAGAGACTTGAACACATCAAAGACAGAATAGGCAGACACAAAGTATTTGTCCTATTGAATAGAACTTCTTTGTATGAGAAAATTGTGCCTATATATATATATATATATAATAATATATATATATATATATCAGTGTGTATGTGTGAATAAATATGTATGTACATATATATATATACACGTATGTTTGCATGTATATATATGTATGTATGTATGTGAATTTATGCGTGTGCATATATATATATATATATATATATATACACACATAAATGCACATCGACCCCTAAATGGTTAGAATATTCGCCAATGGTCCCGGAAGACCAGGGTTCAATCTCAGTTCGAGTCATACAAATACTCAAAAATGGTACTTGATGCTTAACAATCAACACTATCAAGGGTAAAATGGAGTAATCCAGGGAAAGGAGTAGCGCCCTCCCCTACATCTTGGTATAGTAGCTATTGAAAAGGGATCTTTTGGGTCGCCAACTTTACTTTTTTACTTTATATATATATATTACATATATATATATATTATATATAGGTGTATAAGTATATATATATATGTGTGTGTGTATAAGTATATATATATATATATATGTGTATAAGTATATATATATATGTGTATAAGTATATATATATATATGTGTATAAGTATATATATATATATGTATAAGTATATATATATATATATGTATAAGTATATATATATGTATAAGTATATATATATATATATGTATAAGTATATATATATATATATGTATAAGTATATATATATATATGTATAAGTATATATATATAATATATGTATAAGTATATATATTATATATATGTATAAGTATATATATATATATATGTATAAGTATATATATATATATATGTATAAGTATATATATAATATATATGTATAAGTATATATATATATATATATATATATATGTATAAGTATACATATATATATATATATATATATATGTATAAGTATATATATATATATATATGTAAGTAAGTATATATATATATATAATAAGTATATATATATATGTATAAGTATATATATATTATGTATAAGTATATATATATATATATATGTATAAGTGTATATATATATATATATATATATATATATATATATATATATGTATAAGTATATATATATATATATATATATATATATATATATATGTATAAGTATATATATATGTATAAGTATATATATATATATATATATATATATATATATAATGTAATAAGTATAATATATATATATGTATAAGTATAGTATATATTAATATATATACTGTATAAGTATATATATATATAATGTATAACTATATATATATATATGTATAAGTATATATATATATATATATATATATATATATATATGTATATAAGTATATATATATATATGTGGGCGTGTATACATGTAAATAAATATCATATATGTGTGAGTGTGTGTGTGTGTGTGTCGTATGTAAATATATGAATATGTGTAATATATATATGTATTTACATGTTTATATATGTATTTGTGTGTATATATATATATATATATATATACTATATATATATATAATATATAAAGTAAATAAAGGATTGTAATCCGACAATATGTGGAAAAAATTGATAACAAGGTAATCCCAAGTGGAAGGAGATATTTATTGAGAAGTCGACAGTATAGTGTTTCGGTTCCACTGAACCATCATCAGGACTATGAGTGGTGATATTAGCGATGTTAAGTTAATGATGGATGTTTAAAAATACAAAATACAAATTTTCCCCTAGGCCTTTGTATTTTGTATTTTTAAACATCCATCGTTGACTTAACATCGTTAATATCACCCCTCATGGTCCTGATGATGGTTCAGTGGAACCGAAACACTATAGTGTCGACTTCTCAATAAATATCTCCTTCCACTTGGTTTACCTTGTTATTAATTTTTCTACACACACACACACACACACACACAAACATATATATATATATATATATCTGTAAAAGTGTTAATGTTTATATATTGTATGTATATAAGAAGGTATATATATATATATATATAGTGTGTGTGTGTGTGTGTATATATATATATATATATATATGTTTCAAAGCACAATTGGTACTATGTAACCCAGTATAACCTGTTTCATTGTTGGTTCATCCGTTATTAAAAAGGTATCCCCACTGCATTTGTCTAAAGTGGAATGTTGTTAGATATCCGGCTGGATGAAAAAAAAAGAAGACCTGCAGAAGAGCTGAGGAAGCTTTTTGCTTAACGGCCATCTTGCACATTATCCATGGGGTGTTGGACTCCTAATTCTTTGCCTAGTTGTCCAACTAAGTGAAGGACAATTCTGCTTTACAATCTGCGGTTGACGTGATTACAGATCATCTTGTTTCGGACTGTCACTGGATAATAATAATGAAAACTTATTGAGTGGTATTTGTATTGTCTAATCGTTGGACACTAAGTTACCATGATGTATAATTGTTCCCTTACAATTTTTTCATCTCGCAACCTTTCTCTCGAAAAAGTCACATGGCGATAGAATTGTGGTGACACTTGTAGACTTGACCAGTTGGAAGCATCTAATTACATATCTCCTCGTGGGCGGCTGTAGTCTTATCCTAAAATTGCTGTGCCCTCCTTTGACAGGAACCAATCCCGATACAGCTTCTTGCGTCTGATTAGGCCTATTTTAGAGAGCATTGCTGACTCAATTCTATCTTAATCCGTTTATTATTCGTATGAGTCGTTTTAATTTTGGATAGAATGAATTTTCCCAAGCGCTTTCAGCCCTAACTGGAGCTATCTTCGGAGGAGCGAATAATGAAATATCAAACTCAATGAAGAGTCATATAGATTTACATTAGGAATAATAGGAAGAACAAGTTTGTGGTGTTTGAGCATCTGGTTACGAAAATTAGTTTAATATGTTTAGACTTGTTTGATAAAATATTATTTTTAATGCAATTAGAGTTCATATATTTAATGGCTTGTTTTATTTGTTTAACAATATTCACTTCCCACTAATTCATCCTCCTACTCTTTATAGGAATATATAAGATTTGTCATTGAGTTTGTAATTTTATTATTCGCTTCCCTGAAGATGGCACCAGTTGGGACCGAAAGTGATTGGGAAACATACGGTTCCTTTCTAAATTCATTCCATCCAAATATCAAACGACTCACACGAAAGCTTGAATAGTTTAAAGAATGACTGAAGAGGTAGACACGAATTGTCTGTCTCATTTAATCAGAGGTGTAAAAGTGAAAATGCTGCCTAGATATTGATATATGTTTATGTATATACATGTACATATGTTTGTTTATATGTGTGTGTGGGGTGGGTGGGTGTGTCTTTAGAAATATGTCTGTATGAATATATAAGTATATATGTATACATATGAATAAATATATGTATATAATCTTAAATATGTATGCATATGTATATTCATTTGTATATGCTTATATATATTATATATATATATATATATGGATATATATATATATATATATATATATATATATGTATATGCATATATAAGTTTTTATATATATATATATTTATCTGTATGTACATATACATATATATATGTCTGTGTATAGAATATATATATATATATGTGTATGTATGCGTATATACGGGTGTATATATACGTGTGTATCTATGTGTTTATATATATATATATATATATATATATATATATATATAAACGTGCATCACAATTACACATTCAAATATATATATATATATATATATTTGTAATTGTGATGCACGTTTTGTCATGTTCTCTCTGTCGCTAAATTGGTTGTGTTTTAAATTTCTATGTATTTGATGCTGGTAGATTCAGGACTTGAAAAATCGATTGCCTGACTTTCAAATACTGTTTACAAGGAAACTGGTGTGAGTTCACACGTGACAGCAGTTGAGTGAAGACAGTTATGATTTTCATTTCAGAGAACAATTCCGAATTGGTATGTCAGTGCCAAAAGATAACACATCAGTCAAAGAATATAAAATAAGTAAATATGAAAACTTAGAAATAGAAATTATACAGATGTGGCACCTTGAAAACTATCCTCGTGCCAGTAATAGTGCGAGCCCTGGCTATGATCATCAAAAGGGCCTATAAATGCATTAACAAGATACCTGACAGCCTCAGCCTTTATGAAATTCATAAAATTGTACCTTGTGGAACGGCTCATCTCCTTAGGAGAGAACAATCAAAGTGACTGGAAAAATATCCCCTCAAAGAGGTAGCAAATCATTAATGCTTAAAATTAATATCTTCCCTTACTGTAAGTCTTGGGTAAAAATTCTGGGACAGATTATGAGAAACTGGAAATAGAATTGAAAAGACAAATTACAGGTGTCAGAAACGGCATTAGCAACATAACTAAAAACAGAACAAGAATAACTAGGAAATAGAAATGGGAAGAAAAACAACTATTTGGATATTTTAAGCGACAAACAGACAAAATATGACACCAGAAGACCTGGACATAACAAAGAAAGAAAAAACTGTCAGAGAGAAACTGAACCTCTTATAATAGCAGCACAAAACAACGCCATATGGATCAATTATGTTAAAGCAAGAATAGATAAAACACAACAGAATTGGAAGTGTTGATTATTTGATAATATAAACGAAACGATGAATCATATAAAGAGTGAATCCATTAAACTAACACAAAAAGAGTTCAAGACAAAACACAACTGAGTGGGAAAAGGTGATCCACTGGTAATTGTGCAAAAAATTGAAATTTATCCACATGAACAAATGGTTTATGCGCAAACCAGAATTCATCTTGGAGAATGAGACGAATAAAATTCTCTGGTATTTTGAGATACAAATAGATCACCTAATTCTGGTCAGAAGATCAGACCGAGTGATAATTAACAAGAGAGAGACGAGAGAGAGAGAGAGAGAGAGAGAGAGAGAGAGAGAGAGAGAGAGAGAGAGCCTGCTGAATAGTAGACTTTGTCGTTTCGGTGGACCACTGGGTAAAAATCTAAGAAAACGAAAAGGGAGATAAATACCAAACCTTGCTTGCGAAAAAACAACAACTATAGAACATGAACGTGGAGGTGATGCCAATTGTAATTAGTGCACTTGGAACAATCTCCAAAGGATTGGTAAAGGGATTGGAAAACTTGGAAAGAAAGAGGACAAGTGGAGACCATCTAGGCATTACGGCATTATTAAGATCGGCCTGAATACTGAGAAGAGTCATAGAGACTTGTAGATACTTGCTTTCACTCAGACTCCAGTGAAAAAACCATCAGCTGGGGTGAAAAACTCTCAAAATAGTGAAGTGATAATAATGTAAAAGGGCACTTTAATAACAGAAGAGAACATACAATAAACTGACAAAAACATTTTTCTGTACAAAAAAAACATTTTTTTGTTTATTATTATTCGTTAGTTATGCTTCCAAGGGCTATATTTGTCTTTGCCTCCCACCAGACAGGACCTGACACAAGGTAAATGATCCGAAGGTCGGTTTAAAGTGGGATTAAGGGAGGGGAAGGTCATGCACGAACCGAGGCTCGAGCCCTGCTGGACTATGCTGGTCATCGGCCCACAAGGCAATGTGAGCCTGATGAGCCTAACTGGACATGGACCTAAATCTGGGTCCAGGCATGGATGCCTGATTATTGCTTAAACTGAAGAGCAAGAGTGACAAAGGTGTCAATGATATAGTTCGCCCATCCGGAGGTGGCCTTTTGACCTCAAGTTTGCCTTTGCTTGCCAGCAAATTAATGCTGTCATCCTTAATGCTTCCTTGGGTATCTCTGCTTTTTACTATCTTCTCACATCAAACTTTAAAAAAGGAATCTTTGTACAGAACATACACATTATTAACTCAATATCTATATACAGATCAAATTTTGTCAATTGATTTTACCGGTAGTTAAAATAAATGCCCAATTGAAATCTTTTTCTTACCATTATTTCTGAAATCCAATTTAATCTTAAAATATTTTATTGCTATTTTGATCTGATTAGGCAATTCGTTCCCAAAATATATAACTACATTAACAAAAGAGAAAAAAATCTAATTGATTAGTAGAATTACTTTTTGAAATCTGTTTTTAAAATAAATTTCCAGTTCGAGGAAAAATATTGAAAAAATGCCTGCCAAAATTAGAAATTCCATTAATCATTTTGAAAGTTTCAATTAGATCATCTCACAGAAATTAAAATTAACTACTTCACTATAAAGAAGAATCTTTATAGTAAAGTAGTTAATTTTAGTTTCTCCGATCTCTACATGTAACTGTAATCTTTTACCACATTTATTATTTTTGTCACTCTTCCTTGTATGCACTCCAATTTCAATATTACACTTCAGTTTCTATCTCGACACTGAAGCCAAAGCCTGAGTACAATTTTTGAGTATATATTTTTCAAACAGCATTAGCCTCCCAAGAAAGAAAATTTCCATCCATCCATCATTCCATTTGCCATCAATACAGTAGACAAAATATGATTGTCAGCTTAGATAGCATTCCTCATTTGCTTTTTTGATTTCTCTGTTGCTTAATGTATATTTAAATCAAATGTTTTTAGATCCAATATCAAATACTTTACATTTTTCTAAATGAAATTTTTAATTTCCAAATATCTTTTCGTATGACAATTTATATAAATACTTCAGTCTTATCTCTTTTGATAATGGTCTAACTAGTAGTTTAAGATGATCAGCAAATAATTTTGTTCTAGATTTTATATAATTTTGTAAATCCTTTATAATTATTAAAAACATCAAAGTTCTCAATATTGATCACTGAGTAACACCGGAGGTTATATTCTGTGTTTCAGAATAACTGTTTCCAATTTTTACTCTCAGAGTTCTGACAAAAAATTATCTTACAATGTTACATGTTGGATGGTATTAGTTTCAACTGAATTCTTTAAAAAAATTGGCATTTTATTGTGACAAGCTATATCAGCAGGAAATTTTTTCTTCGCAAAAATATCAAAAACATTCACGAGAGAAGGAAATACCAACATTTTTTTTATCGTATTATGCTTTTTTAGTATTTTAAGATATGTTAAAATGCAATTGTGGCCGCGCTTCCCAAAAATACGGTTTGTGCAGAAGTTGTTTCGAGAGATCAAACATTTTCAAAATGGTTTGCAACGATTTGTACTTGAGATTTCTCACCAAACGATGTTCCACGGTCGGGTAGACCAGTTGAGGTTGACAATAATCAAATCAAATAAAGACATTAGTAGAGAATAATCAATCTTATACGACGCAAGAATTGGCCAATATATTAAAACTATCCAATTAAAGCGTTGAAAATCATGCGCACATTTTTGTGTCGGCTGCTTTGATGTGTGATTTACTCATAAGCCAAAAAGTACCTACTGGACCGTATTTCCATGTAAAATTTGCCACTTAAGAAAAATTGTTACGAGCAATAAAAAGTGCATATTTTACGACAACTTGGAACGCAAGTGATGGTAAGGAAAGTGTAATAAACCAAAACGAAGTATAGCAAAATCAAAACTTCATACATACAAGGCTATATTGCATATCTAGTGGGATTGAGAAATAGTAATTTATTATGAGCTCTTTTCGGGGAATCAAATGATTGATTCGAATAAGTATAGTTTTCAGTTAGACCAACTGAATGCACCGATCGATGGAAGACGTTCGAAGCTAATGACCAAAAGAGAGTAATCTTCCACCTGGCTAATGTTAGACCAGGTGTTTTTATGGTGATTCTGCAAAAATGGTAGCAGCTTTACTTAGTAGTTTTTACTGATCTACTGTATTCAACAGATATTGCATCTTGTTATTCATTTCCGTCTTTAAAGTTTAGTATAAAAGGAAAATGACCAATTTTACACTTCTGTTACGAATTTCTATTATAAATGACCGCAGTAGAATAATGATGGCCCCGATAAAATAGAGACCAATGTAGAATGGCAATCACCCTAATGGAATAGCGATGCATTCTGTTGAATGTTTTTACTTCGAATATATTGGGTGGCTCTGAGTAAACTAAAAGAAGTACCCGGCATTACCTAATATTAGAATGATATCCAAAAAATTTTGTTGAACAAATATTCATTCTACAAGAGTTTTGGAAGATTTTCTTCCCAAGCATACACGTTTTTTGAGAGGCACATTTGGAATCGCAATTCTATAAGAAAGTTTGCTAAAATTATCACTAATAAGATTGAAATGTCTAAATAAAAATTTTAACGGAACAGATGTTTTATAAATAGGAAATTGTCCTATTGCAATCCTATACTTATTACATTATTACATTAAAACAATTTTGGGTCAAGATGATTGACAAATTAGAATATATTGTCTTTCAACTAATCAAGTATAATGACTCTTCCATTACGGGATATATAATCGAGACATTTCGTCGATCTATTCTGAAAATTTGTGTGTATCAACGGGTTCATGGTAGTTTGCTCTTGTCTTTTTTAAAGCGTTTTCTGTATGAATTAAACTTTTTAATTTGTTGCTTAGTTTAATCTAGACTTTCCTGCGGACTGATACCAAATTAATTTGCTTTCAATACAAATTAATATTTTTGATTAATTCTACTCTAAAAGGTTTCCTGGCCTCTGTAGTAGGACGTGTAGGAAGCCTCTTTCCCACTGCAGGTCTCTTGCAAATGCTAATTTTATTTGCGTTCTGGATCGGAATTAGACATTTCTGATAAATAAAATCTAAAGTCAAATTATCCTAGGCGTTCCTTTACAAAAAGTTATGCAACCCCTCGCTTCACAGCGGAGAAAGCAGGGCGTACTTGGGGACAACAGTTTGATTTGCTTTCTAGCTGAATCTAATCATTATGATCAATTCTACATAAAAATATTTTGGACCCTCATCTTGAGGTTATTACCGCCTGTATTTCCTAATACTTCCTGTGATCAAGGGATTCCACTTAAGTTTTATTAAGATTGGCTCATTAGTTTTAGAGTCTATTAGTAACAATCTAAGGGCCTAATTATTATTTGATTGACTGTTTCATCTCTCTTTCTTTTCTTCCCTTCTTCTTCCTCTTCTTCTTCTTCTTCTTCTTCTTCTTCTTTTTATTATTATTATTATTATTATTATTATTATTATTATTATTATTATTTACTTAGAGTTTTTCACATCAGCATTAGCTGATGGTCTTTCACTGGAGTTTGAGTGACAGCAAGTCTCCTCAAATCTCCAGGACTCTTCTCAGTATTCTAGCTGTTCTCAATGCTGTAGTTTAGATGGTCTCCACTCGTCCGCCAATTTCCAAGTCCTCCAGTCCCTTTAATAATCCTTTAGTTACTGTACCAAAAGAACCTATCACAATTGGTATAATTGTCACCTTCATGTTCCTTAGTTTTTTCAGTTCCCTAACAAGGTCGAGGTACTTATCCTTCTTTTCACATTCTTTCAGTTTTATTCTGTGGTCAGCCGGGACAGCAAAGTCTACAATTTTGCAAATTCTCTCAATTTCTTGTTGATTATTATTAGGTCTGGTCTTCTGGCCTAGATTAGGTGATCTGTTTGTATGTCTAAGTCCCACCTAATTATTATTATTATTATCATTAAGAGTGCTACAACGATGTGCAGTTTTACGTCGACTGCTCTGAAGTCTACACGATCATAGTGTTATGAATTGGAGCTAATCTCATAGACTATCGTTTAGCGTAGTGAGTTTTATCTTAATTGCGTGTTCCACTATTATTGCCCCGAAATAAAAGGTTTCATGGCTCAGACATTTCTGTATTTCCCACTGGAGCCAGTAGTCGTTGTCGGAACCCAGTTAAAAAGCTAAGTTTTATTTCGAATACAAATGTTCAAAGCCGGAAACCCCATCCTCCAAAAAGGAATATTGATGCAATAATTTTTTTTATTCTCGTTCCTCTCTCAGTTGGCCTTGTGACGAACTAAATTATAAGATTGAAATTAAACAATTTCAATTATTAATCATTTATGTTCTAACGACAAGAGGAACACAGAAAATCTCAACGACACATGAAACACTCTTGATAATAATCATAATTTACCTCTACTTTGTATATTCAAAAACTATCAAGATTGAAGCTGTAATACTAAAAAAAACAAAAAAACAATGATTAATGAATAAAACACTAATTTTCATTAAAATAGTCTCCTTAGCATTCACTAGACTTACTCCCGCAAGTTTTCCATTGGTCGAAGCTTCTTTAAAACTTCTCTTTCGATATACAGTGAAGCTGTGCTCTCGAATTCCTTTTTAATATCCTTCAAGTTCTCAAATATTACAATTGAGATAATTTTTCAGTATAGAAAATAAAACCATATGGAGCTAAGGGGTCTGAGGATAGGGAGGGTGATGCACTTGCATAGTTCTATATTTTACGAAAGATTTCTGTTGAAAACGTATCGAGAAAGAATTAATAATTTCTTTTTAAACTAACTCTAACTCATCTTGACGTCAATACACCATTTTCTAATAGATGTTTTCTTTTTGCTGTGCGCGAGTCTTTTAAAATTTAAATAGTAAAATAAAAAAAAAGATGTTATCTTCCGTCTCGATACTTTTTGATCACACCCGGTGAAATGAACTGTGACTGTTCATGCTTTCTTTTCTCGTCTCTTAACTTCTAAGATAAGAGTGAAATATCTGTATCCTAGGAAATTGAATGTTTAAAAAAAAGGGATTTTTTTCACAATGTTTTTGTTTGTCTTTTTGTATTTTTAAGTATTAAATTTTATAATCTTAGTATAAATAATTGTTTTATCTGTATTAATCAATCAATAATTGTTTTTTCTGTATTAATAAATCAATAATTGTTTTTTCTGTATTAATAAAAATAATTGTTTTTTCTGTATTAATAAAAATAATTGTTTTATCTGTATTAATAAAAATAATTGTTTTATCTGTATTAATTTTTTTCTGATTATTTCTGGTAATGGTTTTCAAATGATTCTAAATTTCACTTTCAGTAATGATAAAATTTATATAATTCATATTTCCTTAAAAAAAATCATTTAAATTTCACTGACATCTAAAAAAAAATGTATTTTTTTTATTATCTATTTTTAAATCTAACACTTTTAGAGTGTTCATCCAATTTTTTTATATGTGGCTAAAAAGAAAATGAACATAAGATATATATATATAAAAAAAAGTTATATTTAGTATTTTTTAAATAGTAGACTTGGTAAATTAAGAAAGATCCCCCAATATTCTTGTTTGTTTAAAAATGAAAACGAATTCACGCTAAAATTGTATTTCATGGTTTTACTTATATGTTATAAAAGTTGGTATTGTTAGCTTAATGGTTTAGTAATAAAACTCAATTACATTTTTAAACCACAAATTAAGGAAAAATGCTCGTTGTCTCTTCTTTGTTTTCTTCTTTCCGTTTCGTTAACAAAAAACGAAAATCCCATTCGATCCATCTGCTTTTCCCTGCGAGAGGATTTTATGCGATGAAGCGAGTAAAAAATTCTTTTATTCTTTTAATGTCTGTTGTGATATTAAATTAGTTTATGTGCCGGATTTCCCACCTCTAATGCCTCATCCGTGCCAATTGCGATAAAAATTATGTATTTATGCAGACGTCTTCAAGTTGTGGTGGAGTGGGGAGCGCATTTGGGAGTTGCGACTCTCTCCCAATCAGCTTATGAGAAAAGAGCTTTCGATCAGAGACCTCTTCGTCGTCAGGACTCTGGATTTAAATGTAGAGATCTTAGTCAGGAGAAACTCATTTAAACAAACCTTTCACTATCTATCTATCTATCAGAAATGAGTTTACAGAAACTTGTTTTTATTTTTTGAAAACAAAATTTGGATCAGACATATATATATATATATATATATACATTGATCCGAAGCAGAAATTATTTATTGTATTATTTCAGAACGTTAACGGTATCGGTTTTTACATTAAACCATTATCACGGTGTTAAATATGTGATGTTGTATCTTCCAAGTCATATCAAATTTTCCTTTATTTATTTATTATTTTTTTTTCGAAAACTAAACAAAAAATAAGAAAGCTTTTAACATTCTATTTTTGTTTGTGGACTTTGTTTCAAAATCGTGTAAAATGTTCGAAATTCATTTTAAAAGCGTAACCTATTTCCTTTTAAGTGTCCTACACGTCTGGCCCTACTGAAGAATTGTGACACAACGAAACAGTCTGTCTGTGGATGACAATATATATATATATATATATATATATATATATATATATATATATATATATATGTAACTATTTGATCTACCACTCTCAATTTCTTTTTATCTTCTTTATTATGTAGCTGCTTGTAATTTTAGAAGATTTCTGAAAAGAAGAGTTATTCAGAAAGCATTAAAAGTGAGTGTAAATAAAATATAATCGATATATATATATATATATATATATATATATATATATATATATATATAACACTGAAGGGTTGTGATACAACGAAACAGTGTGTCTGTGGATGACAATATATATATACATATATATATATATATATATATATATATATTATCATCCACAGACAGACTGTATCACAACTCTTCAGTGTGGCTAGACACGTAGGACACTTAAAGCTGGGATCGAAACCCGCCCAACTTTACGTTAGACTTAGTATCATTCCGCTCAGCTTACGTCAGTTCGGGAATTATAAGGCATTATGTAGCAACTTTCGTTTGTTTACATTTTTGCTTTACCGGATACCAGAGTGGTCAATTCATTCGAAGAGCTTTGCATTATATCTGATTGTCTAGCCACATTGAAGAGTTGTGATACAACGAAGCAGTCTGTGGATGACACATATATATATATAATGTGATATAAAGACTTAATAAAGGTCCACAAAACGTTTCAGTAAAAGTTTTTATTTTTATAATTAAAAAAAATTTAAGTTTTAAATCAAATGAATTTGATATTGTACAAGTTTTTTTTTAAAGTAACTTTTATTAATAAACAAAAAAGACAGATATTTTTTAAACCTATTACCTTGTGAGACAATTGGACTCAGTAATTCACCCAGCCTGAATTGTTTAAATCCCGACTTGTATCCAGGTTGAGTTACCCCACACTCACTGCTTCTCTCGCCTGATCCCGAGCAACCTTTAAAACAGCTTCAGCTGCCTCAATAACAATTTAGTAAATTGAAAAGAAGAAAAAAAATCACAAATATTGGTTTTTAACTTTTTAAATAAAAATAAAAGGCCGTCGGCAATCGATAATGGCTTTCTCTAATTTCTTTGATATATATATATATATATATATAATTCATGTTATTTTGCAAAAAACTCTATGAAACCCAGGGGTCACAGTCTAAATTCCATGAACTGAATATATATATCTAATATATATTTATTCTTTATTATTATATAATAGCTCTATCCTAGATATTGAGCACTCTCCATATTATATTGCACTTGGTTCGACACAAACCCACAAAGTGATTTAGTGACAACCAACACTGTTATAATATTATATATAATATATATATATATATATATATATATATATATGTGTGTGTGTGTGTGTGTGTGTGTGTGTGTGTGTGTGTGTGTGTGTGTACTATTATTATCATTATATACTGTGTATATAATGAGATTAGAAGATTTTCCTCTGAACCCATTCCTCACTGAAATTGAATTCTTCTACTTAAATTAAATTTCATTGAAATAAACTTTTTATGGTGAAACTGATCAAAGGGTATAGAATCTATCGAAAACACTCAGATTCGTCAACACTTTACAACAAAAATACTTTACCTAACGATTTATGATCTCATCTATGAAAAATAATCACTGATATATTTAACATTTTCTATTTTAACCAGTATTTGATTTCTTATTTTAATTTTTATTGCTTTTTTATCACAACTTATTCGGTTTTTCAATTTACGACAAAGAGGAGCAGCTGTTGCATTTAACTAGGCTCTATATAGCCTAAAGGGACTTGAGTTTCAGTTTCATCAAGGACTTTTTTATTACAGTTTCCGTTCCGTACTCTCTCTCTCTCTGTCGTTGTATGACGACCCGAATGTGTTGCGATAAAAAAAATGTTTTAATAATTAAAGATAGTAATATTAGTCAAAATTAATAATAGAATAATTGATAATGTTTCATCTAAAAATAAATAAATAAATAAAATAAAATAAAAATACTGACTTATTGTTTGTAGTTTTTTTTTTATTGCCCCGGTAGAGAATTGATTCATTAGGCCAAAATTTGGCCACAAGGTTATTTTTTCCGTATCAATATTTGTTTTGTTTTTGTTTTCGTTGTTTCGTTTTTGTTTTCTGTTTCTGTTTCTTTTTATTTTCTTTTGTTATTTGATTTGGGTTTTTTTTTTTTTTTGTTTTTGTTTTTTTAATTAGTTAGAATATTTATTTTGTGTCTGTCATTAGATGTCGTAAGAAGCCTTTAATTTTTACAGATTACTTTTAACAATATTATAGCAGCGAACATACAAGCTCTGTTTTTCTTTTCTTTTTTTTTTCTTTTTTTCTTTTTTTTTTTTTTTTTTTTTTTCAAAGTTGGTCTCTTTTCAAAATTAGATATAATAAGATCCTGATATTTTTTTGTTTAGAAGGAAATTAAATTTTTATTAAAAAAAATTGTTTGATATATACTTATTCATGGGCGGTACTATTTGTTGTATGAATTTAAACTTAATATATATTGAATAGACTTTTATTTTTAGTTATTAAACCGAACGAAATTTTTGTGCAGCCAATATATCAAGTTGTTATTATAAACGTTTGTTTATTCGTCTTAATAAATGTGATTGGAAACAGTTACTGGTTGGGTGTCGCTGTTAACATTGCACTTTTTACATACAATTGTGCAATGATATGAATTTATAATTAAAAATGTGCATTGGCCTAGTAGGTAGAGTGTTCGCTAATGGTCTGGGAGACCGGGGTTCAAACCTAGGTCGAGTCATACCAAAGACTTTAAAAATGGTACTTGATACCTCCTTGCTTAACACTCTGCGATATAAGG
>CAUZXS010003196.1:95000-146826 GCA_963585895.1 Sepioteuthis lessoniana | reverse complement strand
GTATCACTGCTGGTTCTTCTACAAGAATGGCTTTGGTATTATAAACCCACGAAGTTTTATTTGCCATTAAACAAAGAAATATAACTAATATATATATATATAATATATATTATATATATATACACGAGGTGCTTACGAAAAGTTTCTCAGACTTTTTTCGTATTGGGCACTTAAAAATTCAGTATCTTATTGCTATAACTCTTATGAGTATGACTAGACCAATTCTTATGATTTCAGTTTCAAATCAACAGCTACAGCAGCAATTGGAATACACCCTACTAAAGCCTGATTGTCACAAGTTGGTGAATTTCAAAAAATGCAATCTGACACTTTAGAAGGACGATATGCAATAAAAATCTGTTTTTTAAACTTGGAAAAAATGCTACCACAGAAACGTATGGAATGCTTCAGACTGCTTTTGGGACCATCTTTCATGAATCGAACATGAGTTTTTTGAGTTGGCATAAGAGATTCAAGGAAGGCAGGGAGTCTGTGAAGGGATGATCAGAGGTGTGGCAGGAGTAAGGAAGTCAATAGACCAGAGTTGATTGGCCAAAGGGTTTGGGTTTAGGGTTACTATGTTGAGGTTTTTAAGGGAGTTCAGAAAGAGATTCCGTTGGAAGAGGCCAGCACTCTTCAAATCGGGTCAGTGGCATTTCCACCAGGACAATGCACCAGTCCACATGTTATATTTTGACCTTTGACCCCAACCCCAAAAATGCTATTCCTAGGTGATACACCGGAAGGAAGTGACACATTCCAACGGCCAGTAATCGAAAGAGATCGCGTGGGCGGATTAAGGCTTATGATATGGGACAAGGTGAAGAGTTTCATTGTGCCATTAACAGTCATGCACCGGAAGAGAGTAACCTCTGAACTGCATGACAGTTATTTCCGCTTGATGACGATTAAACATTCGATTTCAAGGATCCAGTAGGCGATCGTGTGGGCGTTGAGTTATTATTTAACTCAGTTTGAGTTTTGGGTCCCAGAGCAGTTGCCAGCAGACTCCCAGAGGGTTAGAGACGAGATGTGGTAGGGAAGGCCACACCCGACCGAGGGGGACCTCGGAAACCCCCGATGCAGTTGCCAGCAGACTCCCAGAGGAGTTAGAGACGAGATTGTGGTTGGGAAAGCCACACCCGACCGAGGGGGACCTCGGAAACGCCCGATGCAGTTGCCAGCAGACTTCCAGACAGTAAGACCAGATTGTGGTAGGGAAGGCCACACCCGACCGAGGGGGCCCTCGGAAAAGCCCCGATGGAGTGGACCCCAAGACCTCTGGTTTGAGCATCTAAGAGAACAAGAAAGACACAACGTGACGGTCATAACAGTGGGGTCAAAATATGAAGTTTACGTTCGGTCTCCAGCATCCTCTCACATGCAAACCCTTAAACAACACTTTCAAACCCTTGCAATAAAGTAAGAGGTAAATATATTTGAAAAGAAGTCTTCATGCGTCCTTTCGTCGTGGCGTCTGTCGTTTGTCATGCGTCGGTATGTATCCAGTATATATATGTATGCAACGCACAACTCCATCGTTGTCACAGACTATTTGACCAAGATGGGCATCAAGATAGTTTCTCACCCTCCTTATAATTCAGAGCTTGCTCCCTGTGACTTTTGCTTATTCCCTCAGCTCAGAGGCTGTCGTTATGAGAGAATTGAGGAGATGAAAGAGGCTGTGACGAAGGGTCATTGACACGCTCACACAAAAGGCCTTGCCGAAGTTGTTGGAAACGGTAGAGCAAGTGCATTGCAGCCGGGGATTACTTCGAAGGGGACTAGAGTTTCATGTGTGTGCTATCAATAAAAATGCTTATACGAAAAAATTCTGGAAACTTATCGTATGCACCTCGTATATATATACGAGTATCATTCAATAAACATGGTAGATTTTGCCCAAGGTGTTGGCAATAGGAAACACTGTTTAAAGTCCCACATTTTTAAATAGTGACTGGTCCTTTCATGTTCCTGAACAATGTCAGCATGACAAGAAAATATTCCGGGCACGACAGCCAGTAAAAACTGATCGCTGCGCCATGGACTTTTTCTTTACTGGAGAGACGGTGTCTTTTCACTTCATGGACTATTCTATTCTTCATTTATTCGTCTTTCTCCAAGCTCGTAGTGGCAAACTCGTGTTTAACCAATTTCTAAACATTTTTTGACAAACAAACCGGCTTCTGCATGCACATCACACTCTGTTCCGTGAAGTTCGCATGGTTTGCAATTCTCAGCCACAAAAGACTTGATGACAGACTTCTGTTTAAGCCTGAAGCACTGGTTTGCCACCATTTTGAATAGCCTTAAATCAAGGATTTTGTATGAATTATTATAGTTCCAAATGTAGAATGTATTTTGCTTTGACTAAAAAAAATTCCCTAATTCATTGAATTGACCCTCGTGTATATATATATATATATAATCGTTGTCAGATAAAATGTACTCAGGAATAAAGAAAATGACTGATTCATTGATTGATCAGAATAAATTGGCAGAAACAGAGTTATCCTTAGGTTTAGAGAGAAAGAAGAAGAGAGAGAGGAGTAGATATATAGAAAGAGATGGGAGAGAGTTAAAAGAGGGAGGCATGGAAGTGATAGGAATGGGGGAGATGGGGGGCGGAGAAATAAGTGTGGAAGAGATGAGTGAAAGAAAGATGGAATAGGAGAGGTAGGAGTGGGAGAGATGAGAAAAGGAGAGCTGAGAGAGAGCGAGAGATGGAAGAGTGAGAGAGATAGGAGATATTTAAGAGAGGAGGAGACGGGAGAGGTAGAGATGGGAAAGAGGAAGAGATAGGAGAAGGAGAGAGAGAGGAGAGAAAAAAGAGGAGAGATGGGAAAGGGAGGGAACAGAGAGAGAGAGATGGGAGAGAGAGGAAGTGACGAGAAAGGGAGAGGAGATGGGAGAGGAGAGAGAGAGAGATAAGAGAGGGAGAAATGGAGAGATAAGAGATGGAGAGATCGGAAAGTGAGGGATAGGAGAAAGGGAGTGTGATGAGAAAGAGGGAGATGAAAGAGGGAGAGAGATAAGAGATGGAAGTTATGGGAGAGGGAGAGACGAGAAATGGAGAAGTGGTAGAGGAGAGAGATAAGATAGAGTGAGAGATGGAGAGGAAGAGATGAGAGGAAAAGAGAGATAGAGAGAGAGAGAGATGAGAAAAATGAGAGCGAAAAAGAATGAAAGAAGAGAACTATATTGATAAATTTTTTTGAATTTTGAAGGAAATAAAAGAACATTTTTGTTTCATTTTTTTTTTTTTTTTTTGAGGTGGGGTACATACATTGATTCTCTCCGATTATGTCTTGAAATCCGGGTTTATGAGATGCAACGCGTTGTGTTAACTCAGGACCAAGCATTTCAGCGTCGTTTAGTTTTGATTTCTGATTAAAAAAAGAAATACGAATAATCATCCCGGTTATAGGCTAATCAAAAAAGAATTAAAATGAAAACGATAAAAACCTCATCAGGGGAATAATCCATAAAAATCTTAACTACAGATTATTGAATAAACAAAGAAAAGAATTTCACAACGATATATTGCCATTGTGTTATTATTATTATTATTATTAATGTTGTCGTTATTACTAAATGAGTTTTTTTCGCGCCAGTAGCTTCCGGTATTAACAATAATAATAATAATAATTATAAATCTGAAGGAAAGTGAAAAGAAAGATAAGTACCTCGACCTTGCCTAGAGAATTGAAAAAACTGTGGAACATGAAAGGAACGATTGTGCCAATTGTGATTGGTGCGTTAGGCACAATAACTAAAGGAGTATTAAAAGGCCTGGAAGACTTGGAAATTGGCAGACGGGTAGAGACTATCCAGACGACCGGAGACGAGTCCTGGAGACTTGAGGAGACTTGCTGTCACTCAAACTCCAGTGTAAAACCATCTGTTAACGCTGATGTGAAAAACTCTAAAGGAGTATAATAATAATAATAATAATAATAATAATAATAATAAAGCGGAGATGAAAGAAAAAATTTTTAAAAAGAATATCTCAGAACCAGAAAGCTATTCGAGACAAAACTATATAGCTGGAACCTTATAAAAAAATACCAAGGCTGTCCCCTTCGAAAGATACTCGGGACCATTCTGGAAGTGGACCAGGTAAGATATCAAACAAATGAACCAGAGAACAAGAAAACTAATGACCATGTATAAGGCATTACATCCCAGAGATGATGTTGACAGACTACATGTGTCAAGAAAAGAAGGAGGAAGATGACTTACCAACATTGAAAACAGCGTTGACGCATAAATACAACTACTTAAAGACTACATAGAAAAGTGCAGAGGAAGACGATTACAGCCACCAGAAACAATACTTACAACACGATGACCAACAGAATGACAATAACCAGTAAACAAAAATGAGGACAAAAACATCTCTATGGACGTTTTAAACGACTAAAAAGCGACATCTCACACTTGAAAACGTGGACGTGGCTAAGAAAAAGAAACCTTAAGAGAGGAACTGAATCTCTTGTAATAGCAGCACAAGACAACGCCATGAGGACTAATCATATCAAAGCAAGAATAGATAAGACGCAACAAAACAGCAGATATAGGTTATAGAGTAATAGAGACGAAACGATCAATAACATACTAAGCAAAAGTAGCAAATTAGCACAGAAAGAATATAAGACTAGACACGACTGGGTGGACAAGCTGATCCACAAGAAAATGTGCAAGAAATTTTAATTTGACCATACGAACAAATGGTATATACACAACCCATCATCTCTCCTAGAAATGACAGGCATTAACTCTTGTGGGACTTTGGCATACAGACGGATCACCTAATCTCAGCTAGAAGACCTGACTTTATAATAATCAACAAAAAGAGAACTTGCCGAATTGTGGACTTCGCTGTCTCGGCTGACCACAAAGTAATATTGAAAGAAAGTGACAAGAAGGATAAGTACCTGGACCTTGCTAGGGAATTGAAAAAAACTGTGGAACATGAAAGTGACAATTATACCAATAGTAATTGGTGCGCTTAGTACGGTCACCAAAGGATTAATAAAGGGACTGAAGGACTTGGAAAAAAGAGGACGAGTGGGGACCATCCAAACTACTGCATTACTGAGATCGGCCAGAATACTGAGAAAAGTCCTGAAAACTTGAGTAGACTTGCTGTCACTCAAACTCCTGTGAAAGATCATCATCTAACGATGATGTGGAAAACTGTAAAGGAGTAACTATAAAAATAATAATACACAACTCAGAATCCATCCTAGAAAATGAGACAGTCAAACCTCTCTGGGATTTTGAGATACAAACGGATCCCCTTATCTCAGCCAGATGACCAGACCTTTGCCAGAGAAGTAAAAATGTTGTGGTACACGAGGATGACGGTGAAACGAATTGTAATTAGCTCACTTGAAATGGTTCTGAAAGAATTGGAAATCGGAGGGCGAATCGATAATAATAACTGAGATACAAACGGATCATCTAATCTTGACCAGACGACCAGACCTTGTAATAATCAACAAAGAAAAAGAAAAAAAAGAACTTACCGAATTGGGGATTTTTCTGTTCTGGCTGATCACAGAATAAAACTGAAAGAAAGCGAAAAGAGTGATAAGTACCTGGACCTTGCTAGGGAATTGAAAAACTGTGGAACATAAATGTGACGATTATACCAACTGGAATTGGTGCTCTTGGCACAGTTAACAAAGGATTTAAAAAGGACTGGAAGATTTGGAAATAACGTGACGGGTCGAGACTGTCCAAACTACAGCGTTGTTGAGATCGGCCAGAATACTGAGAAGAGTCCTGGAGACTTGAGGCGGCTTACTATCACTCAAACTCCAGTGAGAAACCATCAGCTAACACTGGTGTGAAAAACTCGTCAAGAAGTAATATTAATTTGTTTAAATTTGAAAAATTCCCTTGGATATCAATAACAATCTAAAAAAAAACTTTTGCCAAATGATTGGTTTCTTTGTTTAATGGCATATCAGTCTTTGTAGGTTATTTAATGCTAAATCCATTCTCCTAGAAGAACAGTAGTGGTACTATTTAACCCATAGATGGGAGGATAGGGGGTTCGTACCTTTCCCAATGGTATTTTCCCGCAAGTGAGCATAATAGCGCGATAGGAGTACGAACTCGCTTACTACGATTCCGTTGTCCATCGCTTTAACCATTACACCACGAGGATATCCTAATGGACAAATCAATTATTGAATCACGTACTTAAAGGCTGCTTACTGTGGCCATTGAGTTCAATGGCCATCTTCGACTTCTTTCTTTTTTTAATTGATATTTATTGCGTACACTCAACAATTATTAATAAGTTGCAGGGTGGACAGAAATTGCTATATTCTTTTAGTCAGAAGGTTTGAATCTTATTAAGCCATTTTTTATCCGTTATGCAAACATAAATAACCAAATCTAATTATTTTATGATTATCGAGTTTATCAAAAATATTTGCTTTGCTCAATTAACTGTATGTTTTTTAAGCTTTTGTAAAGCTCTACTTAGGATTTATTTGATCATCCTATCACTTCCGAGACTGCATCTTGGCAGAAGGGTAAGACTCTCTACCAATGAGTGTTGTGGACATGACACTAAACCCTCTGATGGTGAGTCTTCAGTCCTGGAGCTTTGGGGAATGTGGAGTACCCCTTCATTGCCATTATTTCCTAATCCGGAGTGGTAGTACCTGTTAGGGCCCCATCTAGGGGTCAAATAGATCTAGTGTCCTGGGTATGACAGTAAACTGCATCTGGTGGTGAGGCTTTAGTCCTGGAGCTTTGGGGAATGTGGAGTACCCCTTCATTGAAATTATTCTCCGGTCCACTATGGAGTGATAGTACCTGTTAGGGCCCCATCTAGGGGTCAAATAGAGCTGGTGTCCTGGGTATGAGAGTAAACTGCATCTGATGAAGAGGCTTCAGTCCTGGAATGTGAAGTACCCCTTCATTGCCATTACTCCCAGGGCTACTCTGACCAGAAGTGGTGGCACATGTAAGAGTCCCATCTATGGGTCAAATAGAACTGTTTCAACATTTGACTGCGTGAAAAGAAATGTTGATGATAAATTGAATTTTTAGTGATACCTAGCAATACTTGAAACCATTTAACTGTGTGCAAAGAATGAGTAATGTTGAATAGAGTTATTAGTATTGGATAGGAATACTTGAAACTCTTTAATTGCATGCCTAAATTGTATAACTGGCATTACATAATAATACCCTGAACCATTTAACTGTGTACAAATGAACGAGTAATCTTGAAAAGAATTAGTACTGTTAAATAGCAATACTTGTAACCACTTCACTCTGTGCAAATAAAAGAATCCTTGTGACATAATCCCAAGTCTTGTATTTTATAGATACGATTTGTTCAAGCAGTAATTAGTCGAGGATGACCTGGCGGTTCCCTTTTCAATTGCTACTACACCGAGGTGTTGGGAAGGGCGCTTCTCCATTCGCTGGATTGCTCCACTTTACCCTTGATCCTGACCTTATAATGCTGAGTGTTAAGCAAGGCGGCATTAAATACCATTTTTGAGTCTTTAGTATGACTCGACCTGGCACTGAATCCAGGTTTTCTGCACCATTGGTGAACACTACTCATTCGACCAATGGAACAGTTAAATTAATTCAAGTACTGCTATCAAAGAGTAATAATTCTATTTAATACTATCACACTGAAATAGTTACAAGTATTCTAATCAAACACTAATAATTCTATGTAATATTGATCATTTGTTTGTGCACAGTTAAGGGGTTTCAAGTATTGCTATCTAAGAGTAATAACTTCATTTGATTTTAACACGGTTAAATGATTACAAGTATTCTTATCAAACAATAATAACTATGTTTAATAATAATTATTTGTTTGCACTTAGTTAAATGAATTAACAATTCTGTTTGACCCTAATAGGTACTACTACGATGGGTCAGAGTGGACCTGGGAGTAATGCAAATGAAAGGGTACTAAACATTTCCAAAAGCTCTAGAACGGGAGTTTCACAACGGAGACTAAGGAGTGCAGTCAGTGGGGCCTAGGTACCATTGATAGGGTGTGATTTGTAATTGAATTGCAAAAAAAATTATAAAATTAGAAGATGACGACCTTAGAATTTTTTTAGCAGTTAAAAAACTAATAACAAATTAAGATACAGAATAAAAGGGATTAAAAGTTTTCAACAGTACAACCCAGTTGCCGTGATGGTTTGGTTGGGCTGCAAGTTTTTTCAATTAGCTGTTAAGTTAGCTAAGATCTTTGAACAGAAATGTAAGTCCAATTGGAAAGTTCAAGCGAGTTCTCCCGCAACCTGGATATGGACCTGTCAATTCTACACAGGAAGACCAAATGTAAACAAAATAGATTCATGTCTTGGCAGTCGTTCGAGTAAATGAAAAACACGGTAAAAATTTGGGGACATGTGTGAGATGACATAATAACTTGGTGAGATGACACGACGCTAACAATATCCTAAATTTAAATATATAAAAATGAGCGAATTTTGAAAAAGTTGTCAGTTGTCAGTTAGAAGTTGGCGTTCTGAGAGCTCGGTCGGGTCGAGATGGTGTCTCGTTGAATAACTTATTGTATAACTGGTATTACATAGCAATAAATTGTATAACTGGTAATACATAGTAATAAATTGTATAACTGGTATTACATAGCAATAAATTGTATTACTGGTATTACATAGTAATAAATTGTATAACTGGCATTACATAGCATTAAATTGTATAACTGCCATTACATAGCAATAAATTGTATAACTGGTAATACATAGTAATAAATTGTATAACTGGTATTACATAGCAATAAATTGTATAACTAGTAATACATAGTAATAAATTGTATAACTGGCATTACATAGTAAAAATTGTATAACTGGTATTACATAGTAATAAATTTTATAACTGGCATTACATAGTAATAAATTGTATAACTGGTAATACATAGTAATAAATTGTATAACTGGCATTACATAGTAATAAATTGTATAATTGGTATTACATAGTAATAAATTTTATAACTGGCATTACATAGTAATAAATTGTGTAACTGGTAATACATAGTAATAAATTGTATAACTGGCATTACATAGCAATAAATTGTATAACTGGTATTACATAGCAATAAATTGTATAACTGCCATTACATAGCAATAAATTGTATAACTGGCATTACATAGCAATAAATTGTATAACTGCCATTACATAGCAATAAATTGTGTAACTGGCATTACGTAGTAATACCCTGAACCATTTGACAGTGTGCAAATGAAGATATAGAACAAAAAGAATTAAAAGTTCAAGTGGTATTAAATTCGTGAAATTTGACACGATTCATAAACCCTCACAGATTTTCTTTCTCTCTCATGGTACTGTATACAGTCTGAACATCGAACAGCATATCTGGATAATAAAGCGACAATCTCTATAAATATATTGGACATGTTACTGTTACGCCAATACGTTCCAATGAATGATTGTAAATTGTTGACAGAGTTCTTCTTGTCTTGGAGTTGCCAAAACCCAGGCAACTTTATTTCAATGAATCACCCCGACCGTTGAAAAAAGTTCCGGGTGAATTGTGTCATTCCCTATCCGTGGATCTTTCAAACAGAACGTGGGCACAGAGGGGATTGATAAACAAACTACCTGGAAATGCATTTCGCGCCGTTACCTAGACAAGACCCAAGTAAAAGTACCGTGACTATAGTATCACATTTGGCGCCGTTACGAGGATAGGATCAATCATTATTATTACACTTGGCACAACAAATGTTGTGCAGGATGGTATTATATTTAGTTTGGTTTGATTTCTTTGTTTAATGGCATATCAACCTTTGTAGGTTATTTAATGCCAAAGCTATTCTCCTAGAAGAACAGTAGTGGTACTATTTAACCCATAGCTGGGAGGATAAGGGGGGTTCATACCTCTCCCAGGGGTATTTGCCCGAAAGTGAACGTAATAGCGCGAATGGAGTACGAACTCACTACGATTCCGCAGTCCATCGCTTTAACCATTACACCACGAGGTCACCCCGGTATTATATTTGACGTTGGTATCGATAACCATGTCCAAAGCATAGTGTTACATTTGATAACCGCACCGCAGATATTACAATTGATATCTGACCAAACGATAGTATTTCATTTCTCCAAAAAGAAAAGGTGTCGTGCTTGCATAGTGTTACAAGAAAGGATTATAAAATCAACGACATTGCCAGCGAACAGTCCGGATCTAAATCCAACTTAACATTTACGGTTGGTATTTTCAAATATGATCCATGAGGAAACTACATCCTCCAACTTGTGTTTTAATTTGAGTGAATACACACAGAAATTATCATAGTTCTTGTGTTGATTTTTCCTTTCTAAATTAAAAACCTTTTATTGATAGAAGCGTGAAATGAATTGCTAGTTTCTATTCCCGTTAAAATATCTAATTCCGAGAATCATTTCTCGTCTTATTATTGTTGAATAGACAGCAGGAAATGTTTTTTGACTGATACCTTCATGTTAGTCACTGACAAAGAAAACAAGTTTCACGTTAGCCAATTTAAAACAAAAAAATTTGTTTTGCCTTTCTGGGAAGTTGTAATTACTTTGATAAATGATATTCCTTTAAATTAGTGAAATCACTATCTGAAAGAATTAAGGCTATCTTAAAAATTCGAAGAGAAGCAACGAAGAATAAATGTTATTATTATTTATTTATTTGTTGCCTATAAATTCCATAATTATTTCCTTAATATTGGGTTGTTCTTTAATATCTAAAATAAGGTCTTTGAGGAAGCCACATACTCCAAGAAAAATCTTTTAATTGCCATAATGGAAAGTTCTAACTATTTTGATAAATAATATTGCTTTATATTAGTGAAATCCACGTCTGAAAGAATTAAGATAGCCATAAAAGGTCGCAACGAATTTTAATTGCTTTTTTTTTTTGCTTTTTTTTTTTTTTTTTTTTTTTGCCAACAAGTTTTATTTTCCCCCTCAAAATTGCGTTATTTCATAGTCTCTTCCCTTTTCATGACTTGAAAAAATATATATCATTAATTTAAATGATTTCATCTAGTTTGTTTAAGGTATGTTTGATGAAGCAAGAATGTTCAGCTCTCAAAAAAAAAAAAAAAAAAGAAAAAAGAGCGTCTTATTTGTTTTTAGTTAATTTACTACTAAATAAAAGAAAAATCTAAGTGAATATTCTCTAAGTATGTATAATTCCCTGATTTTTGTCAGGAATGGAATTATAAAATACATTTTTACGAAAGCATTGCTTATTACTTAATGGGGCGATTTTGTTGAATATAACTAAAATTTCCGGTACAAATTTACGAAAAATAGAAATTGCTTGTAAGATTTATTATTGCGATTAATTTGTTCTTTTTATTGATACGGAAAAAAAAGAAGTTATTTTAGAATTTCTTTTTTTTTTTTTATTTGTGTAATCAAGCGTTCTGTTAACAGGATATTAGAATTAGAACTGTTGACAAGAAAGATAAAAATGGATTGAAAGAAAGAAAGAAAGAAAGAAAGAAAGAAAGAAAGAAAGAATGAAAGAAAGAAAGAAAGAAAGAATGAAAGAAAGAAAGAAAGAAAGAAAGAATGAAAGAAAGAAAGAAAGAAAGAAAGAATGAAAGAAAGAAAGAAAGAAAGAAAGAAAGAAAGAAAGAAAGAAAGAAAGATGGCTGAAAATTTTATCTGATATTACCAAGATAAGCTGATTGATGAATAACGAGAGAATTTCAGATTTTCTGTGTAGTCAGATATACTGTTATGATCGGGGTTATTTTTGTACGTGTTTGTAGTGGTGTGAGTGAAAGTATTTATGGTACCCGAGAAGTTTTATGTTGAAGTTTGATATAGTGTGTTTAGAAAAAAAGGTAGAATAGGCATAATATAGGCACATGGATAAAGTAGTAAATGAAGGAAGCCAATGAGTGAAGGATATGCAACAAATGAATAAAAGGTATGAAACAAATGAAACGGCGTGAACAAAAGGAACATTCAAAACAAGGCGACAAACAAAACAAATTTATATACTATAATAATAAAACTTACATTGATACATAAAAAATATTACTAACTCTATCAACAAAATAATAGTGTGTGTATATGTGTGAGTGTGTGTGTGTGTGTGTGTGTGTGTGTGTGTGTGTGTGTGTGTGTGTGTTTGTGTGTCTAACACAACTAAGCTACAAAAGAATTACATGTTTAAAATGTCCTTTTTTATGATCAGAAACGGGCAGTTTCTCTGAGACTGGAAAGCGTCTCATTGTCAATGTATATTTTGAATGTCTGCGAGGCCCATCCATGTTGTTGCTTTTCACTCCTGTTGATTCACACTGGAGGGAGTGTGTTGCCGCTGCGAAGTAATTTGTATAGAATAGAGAAAGGGTATTTGAAGACGACGTATTCATAGAAAATACGCGTCTTGTAATAGGCTCCAAACGCAGGACTAGAATTTACGCGCGGACGTAGTTTTAAGCATGTCACGTGGTCCTCCTGGCCAATGGTTTCCCGAGACTGAATATGTGAGCGTCTGCCATCTTTGTGGGAACAAGTGGCATACCGCCCAAAATAATTTATAGGAGTGTAAAGTCCTATATGTTTATGATATTCTACCTCTCTGTCTGTCTGTCTGTCTCACTAACTCTCATTTTCTATTTAATTATCTATCTCTCTATTAATTGATAGGTTAATGTATTTACTCCCTCTATAAATTTCTTTATTTCCTCCTCTATTTATTTCCCGCTTTATTTTTTAAATTTATTTTTTATTTTTTGGTTCTCATTTCTTTTCTTTTTTCCATATATTCTTTCTTTAACTCACCTAAACGGCTGAGGCTATAGAATACACCGACTGTACCTCTGCAGAGGGGTAAGACCCCCCCCCCAACGAGTGTCCTGGATATGACATGAAACAATCTGATGGTGAAGTTCCAGTGATGCTGGAGCTTTGAGGAATGTGGAGCACCCCTCCATTGTCATCAGTCCCAGTGGTAGCACCTGATAGGACCCTATCTGTAGGTCAAATAGAACTTAACTGTGGTTTCCAGAGTTTGTTTTCGCATTTAAACTGCGTATTTATGCTAAAATGAATTGTTTAAAATAGAACTGTTTTTACATTCAAACTGTATATTAATGCTAAACTGAATTATCTGAAATAAAACTGTTTGACATTTAAATAGAACTAATCTGCGTACTAATGCTAAACTGAATAGTTCGAAATAGAATTGTTTTGACATTTAAGTGCGTGTAAACAAAAACTATACTTTTGATAAACTGAATTGTTTGAATTAGAACTGTTTGACTAAACTGAATAGCTTGAAATAGTATTATTTTTGACAATTAAACTGTGTACTCATGCTAAATTGAATTGTTTGAAATAGAAGTGATTATCTGTATAAAAATGGATTTGGCATTTAATAACCTATAAAGGTTGATATGCCATAAAACCCAAACAAACAATCCTTCTTTCTTTCTTTCTTTCTTTTCCCTATTTATTTTGCTTTCTTTGTTTATTTTCTCCTTTTTTAGGGTTTCATTCCTTTCTTTTTCTTCCTTTCTCTCTCTCTCTCTCTCTCTCTCTCTCTCTTTCTTGTCCTTTGCTTCTTCTATTTCTTTTTACCTCTATTTTTCCAATCCTTTTTTCTTTTCTCTTTCTTCGTTTTTCTCTTTCTTGGTTTCTTCTTTCTTTTTAACGCCATTTTTCTTACTTTCGCTTGTTCCTTCTGTCTTTCTTTCTTAGTACATTTCAAAACCACATCCACTTTCATTTCTCTCTCTCTCTCCCTCTCTTTCTCTCTCTCGCTCTAGATATATATGCAGAGAGATAGATAGATAGATAGACTCTCTCTCTCTCCCTCTCTCTCTCTCTCTCTCTCTCTCTCTCTCTCTCTTTCTTGTTTGTTTCTTGGTGTCAACTAGACCCTGACACAAAGAAACTTGCAAGAAAAATAAAAGATAAATAAAGTCAGAAAAAAAGGAAAGTTTCGTAGCTAATGTGTCCATATGTTGAAATCCACAGTAGAACTTCGTTTATGAGTTCGTCCCTGCTTCTTCAGCACTGTCCAACATGTCTTGTTCGTCTTATTTAGATGGTTTGTTAGATGGGAGGTAAGTAGTCGTACAACTGCTGCTTTGTGGGTTCCTGATTCCAGGATTTGTTGATAACAGTACGTTACATTCTCGTGTAATAATCATATTATAATCTTTGTCAGCGAAAGTGTTGTAATAAAGCGTGTTCTTCGTGTAAACTGGCAATGTTAGCCTTATTGTAAATCAAACCACCTACCTAAAAAGTTAACAAAATTTTATCAGGCATATTCACTCACCAAAATAAGCTACTTACTTCGCAAAAACGAATCTTCAATTTTTCTAGTCTTTAGCATATCAACCTTCGTGGGTTATTTAAAGCCAAAAGCCATCCTTGTAGATTGTTACCTATTGACCAGTGATATCTCGTGTAAGTTAGTGGATGTCAAAAACAGGATGCAGCTGTCTCTTAAGGTTGACAAAAGACAGCAGAAATACCACGTGAATTGCGTATGTGGAATACCGGAAGGATTTAATGTGTGTGGGCGTCCGAAAAATATATAACAACGGAAGTTTACAGCCTCGAGCCGAGTCAGCACATAGCCGTGAACCGAGAGCGGAGAGATCAAACGTCTCGCTGCAGAGACGACAAACGTCCTGAGGTAGAGAAAAGTCTAAATATACCCAACTCACTAATGTCGAAAGCGGGTATGATCCCAGAACGAAGAAGAAACGAAGATAATTAAATGTTTTAAGTCGGTCCTGTGCCATCCACGTGGAAGCAGAGCGAAGAATAAGGCTCTCTGAATATATCGTATATCAACCTGGTGTAAATCTTAGCAGTTCCTCTCTCTCTCTCTCTCTCTCTCTCTCTTTCTCAAAGAATTTCGTACATTTCCTAATAAAAAAGAGAAACGAATAGTTTTATATATAAGTGTTATATATATATAAGTTATTTATATATAAGTGTTTACACAAGAATGTTGAGAGCAATATTGAACAAGTCCTGGCGACAACACCCCACGAGACGCCAACTGTACGGCCACTTGCCTCCCATCACGAAAACTATACAGGTTAGACGAGCCAGACACGCCGGACACTGCTGGAGAAGCAAGGACGAGCTCGTAAGTGACGTACTCCTATGGACCCCCACATATGGCCAAGCAAAAGCAGGACGACCAGCCCGAACTTACATACAGCAGCTATGTGAGGACACAGGATGTAACCCAGAAGACCTGCCGGAGGCGATGAATGATTGGGAGAAGTGGCGAGAGATGGTCAAGGATATCCGTGCTGGCGACACGACATGATGATGATGATGATGTTATTGTCGCTCTTCTTTCTTCCTGATATACAACAGGAGGAACAGTAGTGGTACTATCTAACCCATAGCTGAGGGAATTAGTGGGTTCATGCCTTTTCCAAGGGTATTAGTCTGAAATTGAACTCGCTTACTAAGAAATCACAGTCTAGCATGTTAGCCACTTAGCCATGGGGACCACCCTTTCCCAATTTGTGTTTTGATTAATTTACCAAATTTTGAAACAGAAATATAAATCGATAAGAATTAGCTCCAATTATAATGTATAGCTAAAACGGAAATAAATAATGGAGTATAATCCGACAATATAGATGAAAAATTGATAAGAAAGTAATCTAAGTAGAAAGAGAGATTTATTGAGAAACAAAGTCGATATTATAGCGTTTCGGTTCTAATGAACCATCATCAGGACTGTGAGGGATGATATTAGTGATGTTAAATCAACGATCGATGTGTAAAAACACAAAAATGTTGATTTAACATCACTATAATCATCCCTCACAGTCCTGATGATGGTTCATTAGAAGTGAAATGCTATAGTGTCGACTTTGCTTCTTATAGCTAATATATATATACATGGTTAAGAAAAGAGATAGCACACACACACACACACACACACACATATATATATATATATATATATATATATATATATATAAGTAATCTTTCTTCTTAACCATTTGCTGTCACTCTGAGATCGTTAGACTACATCTTAACTATCTCAGCAGATTTTTTTTATAATTTGTTTTTATTCTATTTTTCTTTTTGTTTTTGTTTTTGCTAATGAATATTAATGAAAAAAACATGTTGTGTGGAGCGAGAACAAAAGAATTATTTATTTTACAATATTTGAAAAATAAACTTATATATTTTCCATTTTTAATCTTGCAGCATGGTGGAGCAAGAAGTCATCTATGCCACTTTTGAGACAGTTTTCTGGTAAGTCTACTTTCATTTGCAATATATATATATATATAACCAGACATTCGCATAATGGTTAGAGTATTCGCCAATGAACCAGGAGACCTGGGTTCAATGCCAGGTCGAGTCATACCAAAGACTCAAAAAATAGTACTTGATGCCTCCTTGCTTAACACTCAGCATTAAAAGTTACGAATCAAGGGTAAACTTGAGCAATTAAGGGAAAGGAGTTGCGTCCTCCCCTACACCTTTGTGTAGTAGCAATTGAAAAGGGAGCCTTCGGATCACCCTCGACTACCGTCACCAACTTTACTTTACTTAATAATAATAATAATAATAAATAAATAAATAAATAAATTTATACATAAATCTAATATATATATATTTATTATTATTATTATTATTATATAATATCTCTATCCTAGATATTGAGCACTCTCCATATTATATTGCACTTGGTTCGCCACGAACCCACAAAGTGATTTAGTGATAACCAACTCTGTTATAATATATATATATATATATATATATATATATGTACGGCCACTTATCTCTCTTACATGCAAAATAAGCTGGGTACTGGGGAGAAATAGGAACGAACTCATAAGTAAAGTTCTCTTGTGGACTTCCACGCATGGATACACCAGTATCAGCTGATCTGCATCGGCCCTGCGTAGACAAAACGCCATTTTGAGGACCTGTAGAGATTAATGGTCCATAGGGAAGAATGGCGAGAGAAAGTCATGGAAATCCATGCTGTCGATAATACTGATGATACATATATATATAAATCGATTTTCCTATTATGAAGCTGGAAATAAGACGAAAAGGCTTGTGACAAACATTTTAAACACTGGTGGCATCCGTTACAACTGTATAGATTACATCTGCCGATGAGGGATTTATCTGACCTTTTACCGGTCCAGATTTGACGCAAGGTCATTTTGATATAGGGGAAAAACGTGGTCGTTACAAATGTTCAATTCCCTCGGTATTCTTCTTTAGGGGCGCCTCAGGTGCCAAGTGATTAGCCCAGGCATGCTAAACAGTTGAAAGCTTGCTGAGACCAGGCGATTAATTCAATATCACCCATCCGGTGCGAACGCTTGATTGGCGCTGGACAGACTAGGTAAAATTATATTATTATAGAGATTACGAGTCTGAAAGCAAAACCACGTCACCTCTGACATCACAGTTCCCTTAGTTATTTATGTTATTGTCTTAATGATTATGAAATGATCATTTAATCTGGATTATTATCGTATTCATTACCAGTACCGCCTTGAAAGTCTAGCTGAGATAGTTTGTTTTGTTTTGGTTTTTAATGGCATTTCAACCTTTGAGGGTTATTTAATGCCAAAGGTAAGTTTGTAAAAGAGTAACAGTAATACTTTTTAACCCATAGCTAGGGTAATAAGTTGGTTCATATCGTTCCCAGGGGTATTTGTTCAAAAGTAAACGTAATAGAGAGGCTGGGGTTTGAACTCGCTTATTTTGAAGCCACAGTTCAGCACTTTAACCATTACGCCACGGGGACTACCTTCTCGCTGAGTTTGATTTGCCTCAAAACAGTCAATGTTATTGGTATTCCGACATCGCACCAAGTCAGATTTGACACAAGGTCATTTTATTGTGGGAGCAACACACGAATCGAGAATCATGCTTGACGGTCACAAAAAAATGTTTGATTTTCATTTTAGAGCGCCTCAGACGCCAAGCGATAAACTTAGCTCTGCCAAGCAGGTATTGCTTAGGGAGAAGGCCCACTGGGATAAGACGATCAGCTTAATAACACCCATCTGGTCTGAACGCCAGGTGACTCCAGAAAACAAGGTCGGGGACAAACCCATGTTATTAATGAGATTTAACTGACTTCACTCTAAGCTGATAAATGACACAAGGTTGTTTAATCGTGCGGAGCGAAGCACAAATCGAGACATGCGTGGCTAGTTCGACAAATGATTGGCTTTTCGGTATTCTCCATACTTAGACGCCTTAGGTGCCAAGCTATAAATTAGGCCCCGCAAAGCAGGTATTGCCTTGGGAGATGAGCCCATGGGCGATTCAAATTAATAGGACCCACCTAAAGCGAACGTCAGGCAGGCCCATGTTATCATTGCCCAGTCTGCTGAGGCTGTAGAATACTCCGACTGCTTCTCTGCAGTGGGGTAAGGCCCCCCAACGAGTGTCCTGGATATAACACTAAACAATCTGGTGTTGAGCTTTGGGGAATGCAGTGTATCCCTTCATTGTCATCGCTCCCAGGTTCACTCTAGCGCGGAGTGGTAGCACCTGATAAGGGTCTTATCTATGGGTTAAATAGAACTAAAACGTGGTTTCATGACTTTACTGATACTGCGTATTTATGCTAAACTGAATTGCACGAAATCGAAATGTTTTGACATCTAAACTGTGTACACATGCTAAACTGAATTATCTGAAATAAAACTGTTTTGACATTAACTCTGCTAAACTGAATTATCTGAAATAAAACTGTTTTGACATTAACTCTGTATTCTACAGCTCCAGTCAGCTGGAGCTGTAGAATACACCGACTGCACTTCTGTAGAGGGGTAAAAACCCCAACGTGTATCCTGGATAGGACACTAAACAATCTGATGGTGAGGTTCCAGTGTTGCTGGAGCTTTGGGGAATGCGGAGCACCCCTTCATGGCATTTGCTCCCAGGTCCATTCTGACGCGGAATGGTCGCACTTGATAGGGCCCTATCTATGGGTTAAATAGAACTTACTGCATACTTATGCTAAACTGAATTGTTTGAATTAGAACTGTTTGACTAAACCAAATAGCTTGAAATAGAAATGTTATTGAAAATTTTAACTGTACAAACATTTAAACTACGTGCTTATGCTAAACTGAATTGTTTGAAATGGAACTGTTTTTGACCTTGAAACTGTACTTACTCTAAACTGAATTGTTTAATATAAAAATGTTTTGACATTTAACAGAGTGTAAACAAAATCTGTACTTATACTAAACTGAATTAGATGGATAAGAACTGTTTGAATAAACTGAATAGTTTGATATAGAATGTTTGATATGCCATAAAACCCGACCAACCATGTTATCAATGCGTTATTCATCTCAGACTCTCACCAGACAGGATTTGACACAAGGACTTTTTTATAGAAAGGGGTTTAGGGGAGAGAAAGGTCGAGCATGAACCGAAACTTATGCCCTGCTAGACTATGCTGGTCATTGGTTTACTGGGGGCAATGTGAACCAGGTGACCCCGCTGGACGAGATGTAACGTTGAGTCCGGCACGTATACCTGTTCATAGCTTAACTAGACCAGGAGGCCTAGTGTTATGCTTTGCTTGTCATTGATCCTTTGTCCACCCTAAAGCGGCCCAGCTAGAGCCGGAGGCCAAAAAGATGCAATATCTGTGTTATCAATGCATTTAAAATCCTTCTATGTGTATTATATAACACAAAGAAATTAAAAGTTTACAGGGCGGAACGATAAAATTGTCACCCTAGAAAAGACATGATTCCATTTCCGTTTAATGGAAACCGGTTTTCATTTTCTTTTTTTTTTTTTTCTTTTTTTTTGCGGACCATCTACTAGTTGGCCAATTGTGTACAAATCCCAAGAGCGATAAGAGCCTTCTATCATGTCTGAAAGTGACACAATGTTCAACGAGCGAGATCGGAGACGCGCCGCTGTACAACTCATGCTCTCTACCGATCCAAGTTATGACAACAGGACCATTGCTAGCACCCTCAAAATGCAAATTCGGACGGTTCAACGGGCCCAGGGTGATGAAAACAAAGTTTCCGGCTACGGTTATGGTCTTTGGTGTGGTTTCAAGTGAGGGCCACATCATGCCACTTCACATCTTCCAAGTCGGCTTGAAAGTCAACACCAAAGTGTACCTGGATGTGCTGAAGAGTGTGGTGATCCCCTGGTGCAATCAGGTGGCCGGTGGCAGACCCTGGGTGTGGCAGCAGGACTCGGCGCGGGCCCACAAGTTCAAAGAGACTCAGGCTTGACTTCAGAAGGAGTGCTACAACTTTTTACCCTTTTCTAACTGCCCCCTCCTCCCCCGACCTGAACCCACTGGACTACTTCGTTTGGTCATACGTCGTGAACATCACCAACATGACCTCCCACAACACCAAAGCCAGCCTGATCGCCGCCATCCGCCGGGTATTCGCCGAGCTCCCGCCGGCGCTTGTGGAAAAGGCATGCTCTCAGTTCTGGATCCGTATCGAGGCGGTGATTGAGGCTGAAGGCGGCTTCATTGAATAGATGTCAGCTCTACTACATAATCAAGTTACCTGAATTAATTTTTTCGATAAAAGTTTTAAAATAAAGTTGTAGTGTTGTTTTCTTTACGACGACAATTTTATCGTTCCACCCTGTAGATGTCAGCTCTTCTACATAATCAAGTTAGCTGAATTGATTTTTTCAATAAAAGTTTTAAAATAAAGCTGTAGTGTTGTTTTCTTTAGGATGACAATTTTATCGTTCCACCCTATACATCTTATGTGGTGTAGCTAATTTGCATCCAGATTTTATCAGGGTTTAAAAAATAATTACTTGGTGTTATTATTTTATGTAGAAATCAGTTAAAATGAAATAGAAATAGGTGTAAACTTTTTTTCGTATGAACTCTTATTTCGTTTAGTTAGTTTTTCGAATTTAACGTTGGTAGAAAATTCAACGAGGAATAAAATCATCTTCTGAATATTTTGTATTTTCAGGGCGCTTCAGTTGGTGTAATGGTTAGCAAGTGAGGCTAGCAAATCTTTACAACTGAGTTCGTGTCTCATTGGGTGCCTCTTTAATGCGGCCTTGTGCTACATCTAAGCAAAAAGTTTAATAAATCACTACTTTGTGTTTTCATATTTTATATGCACACAAACACACACACACATCTATCTATCTATCTATCTAACTGAATTGTTTGTGTGCTCGTGGTGTAATGGTTATCGTCGTAGGAAATGGACACGGCGACTCGAGTTCAAATCTTGGACGAGACTGATTGCATTTCACCTTGGGAAAGGTATGAATCCAATTATTCTCCCTCCAGCTATGGGTAAATAGTAGGACAGACTAGGTTCCTTAAGCCTTGGTGAGGCAACTAGTCTAGGAGAAGGAAAACTCTGAATTCAAACCTGTTAAACTCCGCTAAAAAAAATTGACCTTGTGTCATATCCTGCCCGAGCGGAGGGGTTGGTAAATAGGATCTATATATATATATATATATATATATATATATATATATATATATATATCAGTATTATCCTGTCCGTGTTCGATGACAATGGGTGTGGATTATTCGCGAATATATGAGGAATATATAAATCTATGGGAGTGTTCGATGTGTGACTATTATTATAAATTTCCCAACCAGGTTTATATAATAAAACTCACATACAAAGCGTATACAATGCAATTAGAAGAAATTTCAAATCAGGTTTGAGTTTTCTTCTAATTGCATTATATATATATATATATATATACTGTTCAATTTTTTTTCATACATTAATTAGTTCAATCGAGAAAAAAACTGAGGAAGATAAATTTGCAATTTAGATAAAGAAAGATGTGTCGCTGAACATGAAAAAAAAAAAAAAAGATATTCATTCACTGGCAAAAGAAGAAATTTCTGTGTCTACCTCGAAGACCATCGACATTCTTTTTATGACAAGTCTTTTTAAGGAGTACTTTGTCTGCATTCCCATTTATTTTTGTTTTTGTTTTGTTTTGTTTTTTTGTTTTTTTGCAGGGGTGGGGGTTCTACAAAAAGCATGTTTTTTTTTTCTTAATTGTTACCCAGAAGGGGACATTTTCATTTCATATTTTTCTTACCTAATTCGACCAACCAATTATGTGCGCATTGTGAAAAATATTTTCAGCAAAACTTCTCATCCGCTCTTCACACTCCAAATATATACAAAGAGCTACGGTTCTCTAAATTTTAAGATCCTATGGCAATTACTATTATGAAGTGTCCAATTTGATTGTCTTTCTCTCATTTAACTGGTACTGTGCTAAATGTGAGTGTACACTTCCTCTCCATCAATATATATATATATATATATATATATATATATATAGTTTGGTTTGGTTTCTTTGTTTAATGGCAATCAATTTCCGTGATTTATTCAATGCCAATGCCATCCTTGTGAAAGAATAATTCTGGTATTATTTAATCTATAGTCGAAGGAATAAGGGGACTCATAATTTTCCCAAGGAGCATTAGTCCAAAAGTGGCCGTAATATATATATATATATATATATATATATGTGTGTGTGTGTGTGTGTGTATTAAGTTTGCCGACCATAGGGCGACTCGAAGGTTCCCTTTTCAATTAAGGTGTAGGGAAATGCGCTACTCCTTTCTTTGGATTGCTCTACTTACCCTTGATCCGTACCTTATAATGCTGAGTGTTAAGCAAGGAGGCAACAAGTTTTTGGCATGACTCAGCCTGTGATTGAACCTCGATCTCCCGGACCAATGGCGAAAACTCTAACCATTATGCCTATACATATATATATGGCGGCGTTCTTGGTAAGATTTATATAGTGCAGTGTCCAAATAAAGATCTTAAGATTAAGGGAGATTGTGAAGATAATCTCACACACACACACACACACACATATATATATATATCATCATCATCATCATCATGTCGTGCTGCCAGCATGGATATCCCTGACCCTCTCTCGCCACTTCTCCCTATCATTCATCGCCTCCGGCAGGTCTTCTGGGTTACATCCTGTGTCCTCACATAGTTGCTGTATGTAAGTTCGAGCTGGTCGTCCTGCTTTTGCTCGGCCATATATGGGGGTCCATAGGAGTACATCACTCATGAGCTCGTCCTTGTTTCTCCAGCAGTGTCCCGCGTGTCTGGTTCGTCTAACTTGTATAGTTTTCGTGATGGGGGGCAGGTGTCCGTATAGTTGGTGTCTCGTGGGGTGTTGTCGCCAGGACTTGTTCAATACTGCTCTCAACATTCTTGTGTAATTTCCGTCAAGTTTCTTATCCAGCCGTTTAATTAGCGTCCATGTAGTGCATCCATATAGCAGTATCGACACAACCGCTGCCTGGATGAAACTGCGTTTCATTTTATCGGTTAGGTCTGATTTCCATATGATCGAGAGCCTATCGATAGCCGTCCATGCCTTCGTCAGTCGTGTGTCGATGTCTTTTTCGGTTGATGAGACGCTACTTCCTAGGTAGGTGAGTCATCCACGGACAGATCTGTTTCGTTCTATCAGAACTCATCAGTGTGGCTAGACATATAAGCTTCTCGTAGCTGGGTTCAAAACCCGGTTGATTCAAACGCCAATCCAAGTTTCTAACCCTTCAACAACGAGGAGCCAGTAGCATCGAAGTAAATTTTAAACAGTTATGAATCACAATTACTATTGTTTACATACATCCGTTTATATATATATATATATATATATTCACAAATATACACACACATACGCATTTACATATATGCATATATATAAATATGATTATAAATTCATGTAGTTATGTACATATATCTCTTAAAAGGTACCTCGCGTGGTGTAATGGTTAACAAGCTGGATTAGCAGACCATTGTTTACGCGTTCGATTCTCTGTGGGCTCCATACTTTCGGCCTTGTGCCACAACTAAGCTAAACTGAGTAAAAATTATCCATCAGTTATAAAAAATATATATGTGTGTGTGTGTGCGTGTGTGTGTTTGAATACCTTCACAATCTTCCGTTATCTTAAGATCTTCAATCGAACAACGCACTATACAATTCCTATCAAAAGCATTTGCGACAAACCTCACTATATATATATATATATATATATATATATATATATATATATATATATATATCACATAAATATACAACATCGGTTAAATAAGAGAAAGACTTAATTGAATTGAACTCTTATTAGCCGCAATTGCCTTAGGGATCATGAAATTCATACAAACCATTGCGCTTTGTGTACAAAAAATCTTTTGTATAAAGAAAAAATCATTTAAAGAAGAAAAAACTTATTTAAGGGAGAAAAACTTATTAAAGACAAAAAACAACTTTATTTGCAAAAAAAAAAGGACACAACAAAATAATCTTTATCTTTTTGAGTATTCGAATTATTGTCTACATCTTTATTGATATATTCACAACATCTCGGCCGATGCGTTCTTCGGCCTTCTTTATGTCGAATTCGGGAACCTATTACCAAACCCTTTATTTAATCTATAAATGAAAAGAAAAATAAACCAATGAGAAAAAGATAAAATTATTCGTCCAGTGTGAAAAATTGAAAAAATTGAACAAGTCACACATTATTAATAGTCAATAGCATGGCCTCTCATCTTTAATACTTGCTTCAATCGTTGTTTAAAGTTTTTAATGAGATTTCAACAAGTCTTTTCTGGGATTTTCTTTGATTTTATAATGTTTATACGGTGTAATTTCTGAAGGGTTTTTAGTGACCAACGATTTATACGAAATTTTAATTCTTGCCGTAGATTTTCAATAGAATTCAATTCAAGACTAATTGAAGACCATTGCAGAACTGTAATTTTCTTTTTCTAAAGCCACTCAGTAACTGATTTATTTGGTATCATTATCTTGCTGGAAAGTTAATCACCAACTTAGATAGTTATAGATTTTTACCCCAAATTTCAAAGAGTCTTCAGATTTCATTATTCCTCCTACTGCAATTAATTGTCTAGCAACCCATGTGTAGCGTCCTAATGTTATTGAATAAAAAGACAATATGAACAATAGTGCTACAAAAACAAAGAAATTTATTTCTTTGTTGGGAGCTGAAATGTAGTAGGGTATACAGCGATTCGTGTATCAGGTTACGACCGCAGAAACCTGTTCTGAGTCCAACGTGGATAAAGATATTTATCCAACTCGAAGTAGTAACATGACACCGTTGTTTGAAGATCCAATGAGCACGGCGCCGCTGAGAAACAGTTTGTACGTATCACTCCGGGTTGGCGTGTCCTGGCGAGTGCCCCGGGGCCTGTTCTGGACTTTGGTCCGGAGCGTGGCCCTGGAAAAGGAACAATGGCGGACTTGGGGCCTTTAATTAGGCACCTGGTTTCGACTAGGCTACCTTCGGGTGGGCGAGCTGCATTTTTGTCTCCTTTGTCCCCCTTGTACGGCACTAGACCATGCGTCTAGTTTAAGCCGCAAACTGGCATACGTGCCCGGACCCACATTTGGGTTCGTGAAACTGCTTGCCTCATCAGGCTCACATTGCACTTAGTGAGCCGATGAGCAGCACTGACAAGCAGGGTTCGAGTCTCGATTCGTTCCCGACCTCCCCTCCCCTTTATCCCCACTTTAATCGGCCTTCGGGCTTTTGACCTTGTATCAAGTCGTGTCTGGTGGGAGGCAGCGACAAATACTTGGCGTGAGTAACTGATCTGAATTGTCTGGAATACTGTGTGTTTTTATAACATTAAGGTGGATCACGCGCACATGCGTTGACTTTCGAAGATTCTTTGGGCGCGTATTTTAGAGACCTCCTATTGATCCTAAAAACAATTTATAATTGTTTATTTTTTAAACATCTATGTGGGCGTTAGTTGGATATCTTTGCGCCAATTTTGATCCGTTTTTTCCTGAAAATTCTATTGACAAGGAAATTGCATTATTTCCTATATGTAAATTCAAAAGTTAACTGGTAATTCATTAGAAGAAGTCATGGAAAATAACCAGTGATATAATAGATAAGACTTGACCCCTGGCTGACCTTTTTAGCAGTTCTCTGATTGGTCGTTTCAGTCGTGAGAACACGGATTAGTTAGAAAGAGTTAATCAGAGAGAATCAAGGTGCCGTAATGAACGGACGCCTAAAATTGCTATTTCACCAGCCGTACAGTTGACGTGGGAAAATGGGTGAATAAAAACGCCGAAAATCAAACGAAGTCTTTGTATCCATTTATAAGAACAGAAACAGACACGGAGACTAGGATAAACGCAATACCACTCGAAGAAGTCCCGACAGAAGATCAAAGAATCTGGCCTGATAGATAAATATAAGAAAAAGAATTAGGTGTATACAACATTGTATCTCAATGTATAATCAGATTTCACATAGCATTTATATATATAATCGAGGGTGACCAGAAGGCTCCCTTTTCAATAGCTGCTACATCAAGGTGTAGGGGAGGGTGCTACTCCTTTCCCTGGATTGCTCCACTTTACCCTTGATACGTACCTTATATTGCTGAGTGTTAAGCAAGAGGGCATCAAGTACCATTTTTTAAAAGTCTTTGGTATGACTCGACCTGAGATTGACCCTAGGTCTCCCAGACCATTGGCGAACACTCTACCCATTAGGCCAATGAGCCGGTTTGTAGCATTTATACGCTTGGAAAAAGTATTAAACGAATTATTCTCCCGCTAGCAATGAGTAAATAGTAGGGTAGACTGAGTTCTTTAACCTTGGTATGGGATCTAGTCGTAAAGAAAAATTGAATTCAAACCAATTATAGACCTGGAGAGGGAAGACATCCGCCTGGTTATTTCTGCGCAAGACACGCTATATGAGTGGCCCTCTGACGATCAATGAGAGATACTATTAGATATCTATCTGGATAGATATACTAAGTTTTCAAACCACCAGCTGTTTTTTTTTTTTTCTTCAGTAGCCAAACTTTTCGATACTTAAAAGCAAAAATATGCGACTTATATTAATTTAGGAATCTTACTCTTAGGGACAGAGGTGTTTGTGACGTAACATTTATTATCATAAAAAATGGTCTCAGTGATTCGAGTAAAAATCCTGGAAGGGGCTGCTTGCCTTTCACTTTGCGCTCATACTTTGAAAAGGAATGAATCAGTCTGATCTCTTCCCAGCTATGAGTAAATAATTGTGCAAATTGGATTTTCAGCCTTGTTTAGGCAACCAGTCTAAGAAAACCCTGAATTCAAACTGACTGTACTCCATTTAAAGATTAACCTTGTGTCACATCCTGTCCGTGGTGGAGAAGTTTGGTAAAATACATATATAGCTTTATTCGCTGGGTATGTGGGGTTTCCAACCGTGAGATGAACATTCGTACTTTTAAGGTTTAGGCGAACTGAGAGGGATCTGGGCCTGTCAAGAAAAAAAAAGGATTATTGACCCCTTCACATATCCAACTTTAACACCCATTAAGTACGGTAAGGTGAAACCTGAATCAGACATTTATTTCTAAAGAAAATATAGAGAAATTTATTGAGGTGTTTGATATTTCTTCAACCTCTCACAAGACTGGATTAATTACGCACAAATCGACACTCATACGCGGCCGTCACAAATAATGTCTGCATTCTCCATTTTAGGGGCACCTCAAGCACCGATCGATAAATTCAACCTTGCCAAGCTGGTATTGCCTAGGGGAAGAGCCCTCTGAAACCAGGTGGTTGGCACAATGACAACTACCCGACGCGAACGCCAGCTAAAAACTGGAAAACCAGGGATTGAAATTTATTTAGGTGCATATTTCTATTTCTTTTTTGTTCAATATTGCTCGCAACATTCTTGTGTAGTTGAACAAGTCCTGGAGGCAGCACCCCACAAAGCAGAAGCTGTACGGCCACCCACCACCCATCACGAAAACTATCAAAATCAGACGAACCAGACATGCAGGACACTGCTGGAGAAGTAGAAACGAGCTCATAAGTGATTTACTCATGTGGAACCCTTTACATGGCCGAGCAAAGGCAGGACGACCAGTTCGAACTTACATACAGGCAGCTCTGTGCCGATAATGGAAGTAGTCCTGAAGACCTGCCGGAAGCAATGGATGATTGGGTGGGGTGGCGAGAGAGGGTCAGGGATATCCATGCTGATGGTGCGACATGATGATGATGATGATGATTTCTAGTTCAAGGGGTTTTCTTTAAGTACATATCTAACGAAGTATATGAATAAAACGACAAGAATTCTAAATGTTAAAATATTCTGACCATAATTCCGTGACGGAGGGGTTGGGTAAATACATACTCGCACAGACTTATTAAAAGATATACCACGAGACCAAAACAGAAATGGGTAAGTTTCAGCATTAAATCTGAAATCAGATAATCAAACAATTCAAAACATCTTTCGAAACAATGTTTGGATATGACAGTGACAGAAGCTTTGGGGGTTAGGCGAACTTAATTCTCAGTGTTCAGAGACATCTGTTATCTCAAAAGCGATTGACAATCTGGCAAAACCGAAACCATTTTTCAAATCAACGCCCAAGAGTTTTCTAATATAATTAGCAATAAATTAGTGTCGTTCAATGTTTTTTGAATTTAAAATGTAAAAATAGAATTTCGTGAGCTGGTTGATTAACTAGTTTTAACGGCAAATCAATCCGTCTAGGGTTATTTTATACCTAAAGGTTAAGGAATCGCTTTCATCGTACGTTCATATTCACATTTTTTGTGTAGTTGATTTTTTAGAGTTTTTTAATAATTTTTTTTTTCTGACGATCTAATCGAATACGAATAATTTCTAGATATAGATCTATTCGAGCGATAGAAAAGACCCAGTAAATACAACCACTCCAGACCTGAGTGGACCTGGGCGTAATGGCAATGAAGAGGTAATCTACATTCTCCAAATCACCAGAACTGGAGCCTCTCTATCACATACAGTATCCAGGCACCCCTCCCTTTTTTCTAGTGGGGGGGGGTCTTACTCCTCTGTTGCGGACACAGTCAATGTATTCTAAGCCCCTCTGACAGTCTAGTTGACATTTGGATTGAATGTTAAAAATTTGTCAAAAAATATCTTCAGCCATATAACAGTCACGTGTTTAGGGGTCAGAATTTTACCAGAAATCCATTTATGCCCCTAAGAGTCTGCGTAACGTAATGTTCAACGTTCTGGACTGCGACATCCTAGTAAGTGAGTTCGAGCTCCAGTCGTTCTATTCCATTCACTTGCAGACTAACACGTCAGGGAAAGGCATGAACTCTCTTATCCCCTCCACCTATGGGTTAAATAGTACCGCTAATGTTCTTCTACAACGGTGTCTTTAGCATTAAATAACCCATGACGGGTGATTTGCCTTTAAACTAAGACACCAACCAACAATTTATGACCTATGTCGGGTGGAATGTTAATATTTTTTAGACTATGAACGCTCGTAAAGGCGCCAAAAATATTTAAAAAATGAGACATATGAAGATAGCTAAAATATATTTAAAATCAGATTTCGAAGCAGAATCAATATCCTATCGTAATATCAAACTAAATGAAATGAACACTCACGGTGACACGGATTTTTGTTTCTAACAATGGAATCATACATGTCATGTGATATATATAATGGAAATCAGTTTCGACATCAAATTATTTGCAATTTAAAGAAAATTTTGATAACCGATCCAGAACTGAATGAAATTTCTTTAAAGACATGGTATATAGGTCCTTGTTTTAGAATATAGAAGACTTGACAGAAAGCCATGGGCAATACGGACAGATGGAGAGAGAGAGAGAGAGAGAGGTGAACACCGTGTTATCAGTACAACATGATGATGATGATGATGATACTATTCTATCCCGGTTTTTTTTATATTTTCAGATATACAGAAAAAAAGGTTGTTTCCCCACCAATAGGTATCTTTTTTTTTGGTGGTGGGTACCTTAAAATCTAATTATAAGTAAAATTTTACTGAAATAGTCATAAAAAGACATTAGTAAACTTCCATTTCATAAAGACACATTTCTGGAAACCATAACGGTGAGTTTCACGGTGTTATAGCAAAAGGAACTACTGCCTCGAAGTAAGTAAGTTCCAACTCCAGTCACGTAATTACATTCACTTGGCAACCTTAGTCGAGGGTGTCCCAAAGGCTCCCTTTTCAATAGCTACAACACCGAAGTGTAGAGAAGGGCGCTACTCTATTCCCTGGAAAGTAAAGGTGGCGACCTTAGTCGAGGGTGACCCGAAGGCTCTCTTTTCAATACATCGAGGTGTAGGGGAGGGCGCTACTCCGTTGCCTGAAAGGTCCACTTTACCCTTGATCCTTACCTTATAATGCTGAGTATTAAGCAAGGCGGCATCAAGTACCATTTTTTGAGTTTTTGGTATGACTCGACCTGGGATTGAACTTCGGTCTTCTGGTCAAAATAGCCAATGTCAGGCACAAGGCCACTGTGTAATTGATCACCAGAAATTTAAATCTTTCAGAGCTTAGATCATTGAAAGATATATGATCATTCTCCCATCACTTGAGCTAAACCCTAAATTCCTTAAAATGTAGCTCTCTAAATATGAAGACACACCGCTTGACATTTGGCCCGCTCCCCAGCAAAACAATTTCACTTGGGAAGTAAAGTTTATTTCTTTAGTTTAATGGGTTTCGTGGGTTATTTAATGCCAAGGCCATCCTTGTAGAAGAACAATTGTAGTACTATTTAACCAACCACGGTGGAGATAAGACGGTTCATACTTTTCCCAAGGAATTTCGTCCAAAAGTGAAAGTAATTGGGCGACCAGAGTTCAAACTCGCTTACTATGAGGTTGCTCCCAAGCACTTTAACCATGACGTCACGGGGATTCGCCCCTGAAAGTGAGATAAATCAGTTTAGCATTTAAGACGTAATTATACACGCCTTGATCTTGAATGCGCCCTTCCGCTTGAGTTGAACAGCTTGTAATTGAGAAAGAACTTCCGACCTTATCAACAGTTTCTCTAGTACTTGAACGAATCAACTCGAAACTTGAGCCAGAGGCTTTCATCTCTTGACACGTAATCGTCAGCTTTAACGATACGGACTCAAATTCGTAAGCGCATTGTTTATTTCAAGTAATAACATTCAATTCTCTCAGACGAGTATATTGATAAATAGTTTAAATTTTCTTACCTTATCGACATACAGACTCTTCTTGTGAGAATGATTGACGTAAGACAATTTTCTTATTTCCTCGTATCTAATTTGATTTTCTAACTTTCGTAAATATCATTGTCTTACACCAGGAACTCCCTGAGGTTGATAGGTCTATCTAAGGGGTCGATAAATGTCTAGGGCTCAGAAGAAATTTGATAAACAGGGGCCAAACTGTATCGAAAGCTGACATTAAGAAATAAAAATAGATTGATTTCTATACCCGTGGCAAATGACAACAAACAGATACTCCACTCTGAATATTTATTGTATTTTATTTGATATATTCATTTCCTTGCAGATGCAGAGTGACTCGGAGCGTGTGAGGATTAGCGAGCTAGGCTAGCAGATCATGTCTACTGAAATTGATTCTCACTGAGTGCAACATGCATCTAACCTTGATAGATTTCGAAATTATTCATTATGTTGTATTTTCACGTATTCATTTTGAATTCAAGATCTATATTCAATCAGCCAAGTCAACCAAGGCCGTAGAATACGCCGTTGTATCTCTGCAGGGGGTAACCCCCCACCAACGAGTGTCATCTTTATGACACCTAACAATCTGATGGTAAGACTTCTTGAAGCTTTAGGAATTTTGGAGTATTCTTTTATTGCCATTACTCCCAGTTCCACTCTGACTCGGAGTGGTAGCACTTGATAGGGTCCTATCTATGGGTCAAATAGAACTGTTTGACATTTAAACTGTGTGCAAACAAATGACTAATGTTTGACCATTAAAATGTTTGGTTTGGTTTGGTTTGGTTTGGTTTGGTTGATTTGGTTTTATGGCATATCAACCTTTGTAGGTTATTTAATGCCAAATCCATTTTTATGCAAATAGTTCTATTTCAAACAATTCAGTTTAGAATGAGTACACAGTTTAATTGTCAAAAACATTTCTATTTCAAGCTATTCAGTTTAGTCAAATAGTTCTAATTCAGCAAATTCAGTTTAGCATAAGTACAGATTTTGTTTACACACAGTTAAATGTCAAAACAGTTCTATATTAAACAATTCAGTTTAGCATAAGAAGGCAGTTTAATTGTCAAAAACTATTCAAACGATTCCGTCTAGCATAAATACACTGTTTAGTACTATTCAATCCATTGATATGGCCCTTATCAGGTGCTACCACTCTGGACCAAAGTGGACCTAGGAGCAATGGCAATGAAAGGTTACTCTGCATTCCCCAAACCTCCAGCATTAATTGAACCTCACCATCAGATTGTTTAGTGTCATTACTAGGACACTCGTTGGGGGTGTTTTACCCCTCTGCAGAGGTGCAGTTGGTGTATTCTACAGCCCCATTAAATTGTGTGTAAACAAATGATAGAAGTCCAATTTAATTGTTAATGTTATATAGCAATACTTGAAACTCTTTAACTGTGTGCCTAAATTGAATTACTGGTTTAAAAAAGCAATACTTGGAACCATTTGACTGTGTGGAAATAAATAAATACAGTTCAATAGAATAATTAGTGTTAATTAGCAATACTTGTAAGCACTTCCCTGTCTGTAAGCAAATGATTTATATTGAATAGAACTATTAGAATTAGAGTGTAATAATTGAAACCATTTAACTGCGGAGCAACAATACCAATATTGCCCAGTCGGGTGAGGCTGTAGAATACACCAACTGCATTTCTGCAGAGAGGTAAGACCCCCCCACCCCCCCATGAGTGTCCTGGATATGACACTAAACAATATGATGGTGAGGTTCCAGTGATTGCCATTGCTCCCATGTCCACTCTGGCCCGGCGTGGTAGCACCTGATAGGGCCCTATCAATGGGTTAAATAGAACTAACGGCATGCTTATGCTAAACTGAATTGTTTGATTAAACTGAATTATTTGAAATAGAAATGTTTTGACAAACCGTACTTACATTTAAACTGCGTGTTTATGCTAAATTGAATTATTTGAAATGGAACTGTTTTTAGACATTAAAACTGTACTTACACTAAACTGAATTGTTTAATTTAGAACTCTTTTGACATTTAACTGTGTGTAAACAAAATCTGTACTTATACTAAACTGATTTAGCTGAATTAGAACTGCTTGTTTAAACTGAATAGCTTGAAATAGAATTTTTTTCATTGTTAAACTGTACTAACGTTTAAACTATGTAGCAGGGTCTCGGCTCATTCAGGTGCATTTGCTAGAAGCGCTATATCATCAGCGTAGTCAGCGTCAGGAATTTTTTTTGTCGGGGTGGGTACCTTCTGCTTCTTTCTTTTGTAAGCTTAAAACCGTTTTCTTTGATTTTATCGATAGATGTTCTAAGCACGTAGTCTAGACGTATGATAAAGAGGTATGGGGCTGCTGGAGAAGTAGGGACAAGCTGGTAAGTGGAAATTTACTAAGCTTTTTGCTTAGATGTGGCACAAGGCCATATGAAAGTGGCACCCAATGAGACTCGAACTCACTCGTGTAGGTTTGCTAGTCGAGCTTGCTAAGTGATGTACTCCTGTCGACCCCTTTACATGGACGAGCAACGGCAGGACGTCCAGCTTGAACCTACATACAGCAGCTCTGTGCCGATACTGGATGTAGCCCTGAGGAAATACTAAAAGCAATGGACGATAGGGAGGGGTGGCGAGAGAGGGTTAGAAATATCCGTGAGGATAACGTTACATGATGATGATGATGATAACAATTACCTGCGTTCTTATGCTAAACTGAATTGTTTGAAATAGAATTATTTTCATAAAAATGGATTTGGCGTTAAATAACCGACAAAGGTTGACATGTCATAAAAACCAACCAACCAACCAACCAACCAACAATAGTAATACTAGTTTGTAAACAAATGAATTCTAACTCGTTTAGAAATAAAATTACCAACAAACTATTCACTTAGAAATTATATATGTATATCCATTTAGATATGAGCGAAGAAAAAGTTAAATTGTTACTGTTACATAGCAATGATAAATAGTAAATTGAATTATTCGTATTTGATAGAAATGCTTAAAAACCGGACTCCTCTGGTGGTGTAACGGTTAGCAAGTTAGACTAGCAAACCTACACGAGTGAGTTCGAATCTCAATAAGTGCCCCATTTATTCGACCTTGTGCCACATCAAAGCAAAGAGTTTTGTAAATTACTAAAAATGCTTAAAACTGTATCCAAAAAAATGTGCCCAGGCTCGTTTAAAAATGTTATCAACAAAACGCGTTTACAAAGTAAGTAAGTAAAGTTGGCGACCATAGTCGAGGGTAACCCGAAGGCTCCCTTTTCGATAGCTACTACACCAAGGTGTAGGGGGGGCGCTACTCCTTCCCTGGATTGCTCTACTTTACCCTTGATCCGTACCTTATAATGCTGAGTGTTAAGCAAGGAGGCATCAAGTACCATTTTTTGAGTCTTTGGTATGACTCGACCAGGGATTGAACCCAGGTCTCCCGGGCCATTGGCGAACACTCTAACCCCTAGGCCAATATCTAATATGTATAAACAGGATTTGACATTAAATAACCAATAGTTTAAGTTATAATCTGGCATATGTGCCAGGATCCAGATTTGGGTCCATGTCCAGCAAGGCTCATCAGGCCCACATTACATTAAGGGGGCCGATGACCTGTATAGTCAAGCAGGGCTTGAGCCTCGGCCCGTGCCCGACCTACCTCCCCAAACCCCTACTCTAATGAACCTTCGGGTCATTGACCTTGTGTCAAGTCCTGTCTGGTGGGAGGTAGTGACAAATATCGGCTTTAAATAACCTACAATGGTGTGTATGCCATAAAACTCAACCAACCAACCTATGCTTGTATTCAACTCGTCTGATATTGTTTGTCTAAACTGTTTTATTATCTTATTTCATACTAAATATAAATAAGGGCGAGTTTATAAGCGACGTTAGCCCGTGGACTGCTTCGCATAGACGAACAGGTGTCGGACGTCCGGCAAGAACCTATCTACAACAGCTCTGTACAGACACAGGATGAAGTCTAGAAGACCTGCCGAATGCGATGGACGAAAGAGACGAATGGAGAGGGAGAATCAAGGAAATCTGTGCTTGCGGCATGACATGATGATATATATATATATATAGAGAGAGAGGGGGGGGAGAGTATGCGTGTGTGTGTGGTTTGCTTTGGTTTTATGGCGAATCAACTATTGGAGGTCATTCAACGCCAAATCACTTTTATACATATATATTAAATATATGATTTCTAAATATATTTTGTTGATAACATTTTTATACCAGCCTAAACTCATTTTTTCACTTACTTAAATGGTTTTACACACAGAGAAATAATCAAACAGTTCTATTTCAAACAATTCAGTTTAGCATGTCAAAGTTAAATAGTTCCAAATATTGCTATCTATCACTACCAATTCAATTAAACACCACTTATTCATGGGCACACTGTTAAAAGTAAAAACAGTTCTATTTTAAACAATTCAATTTAGCATAAGTACACAGTTTTTGTTTACATACAGTTAAACATAAAAACAGTTCTATTTTAAACAATTCAGACAATAGCATAAATGTTTAAATTTTGAATAGTTCTATTTGACCCATAGATTGGACCCTATCAGGTGCTTCCACTTTTGGCCAGACTGTAAGCGGGAGTGATGACAATGAAGGTGTACTCTGCATTTCCCAAAGCTCTAGTATTACTGGAGAGTCACCATCAGATTATTTTGTGTCATATCCAAAACACTTGATGGGGGAGTTTTATCCCTCAACAGAAATGCAGTTGGAGTATTCTGCAGCCCCAGCTGACGAGGCCAGGAGAGAAAGAGAGAGAGAGAGAGAGGAGGTGAGACTTATAAAAAGTGATAAGACAAAAAGGACTACTTCTTTTGTGTTTTTTTTTATTGTCCTCATCGAGTTTCGATCTTAGGTCATCGTCAGGAGAAAAGATCTGGTAAAAAAAACGTCTTTTTGCGAAAGTTTTTTCAAATAAGCCCTAGCTTAAGCCAAGTATTTATCCAACTTCCCATCAAATGGAATGATTTTATAATGGGGAACCACAAACGACCCAAAATTCTTACGTTGCCATTTAAAAAAAATGATTGATCCAGTTGGCATGTCCCATTTGAGGTCGCCTCAGGCACCAAACGATAAACTCAACCCTGCTAAGCAGGTATTGTCTATAAAGAAAACCCCTTAGAACCAAGCTAATATTTTTTCACCTAGCTAGCACGGATTGCTCCTGTGACAGGAAAGTATAATTTTTGATACTGTTTCCCAAGGGTTATGCCAAATGTAAACATCAAGATTTGAACTCAGGTAACCAAGTTAACTTTCAGTGGCTATAACCGTTTCGCTATCAATGACTCCGCCACAGTATATGTTAAATAAAAATAAATGATTTTTTTCAAAAATACATTGCTTTGTCTTGACTTGAACTCTGAATAGCGACTCCGTTTTTTACGACAGTAACCGTTGCACTAAGCTCACCTCCTTTTTATTGTACATACTAATTGAGCCATACGATTTTTACATATGTATAATAAATGTGTATATTATTATTATTATTATTATTATTAACAGGTGAAATCTCTTCCGATGGTGGTTCGTGTGGAAAGATTATGTCAGTTTTTAGTAAGTAAAATCTTTCTTTCCTTATTTGAACGCAATCCTTTCTCGCTTGAAATTTGACATCTCCATATATGGTCACGATGAAGATGTATAGAAAGTCTATACAATCATAAAGTTACTTTCAATTTAAAAAAAAAAAGATTGTAAACTTCACGTCTTACAAGCTAGTAAATACGGTATCTTTTAGAATTTACAAGACTGGAAAGTCGAAGAAAAGAAACTATTTTCCTAACATTAAAGGTAGTGTAGTGTTCGCCAATGGTCCGGGAGACCGGGGTTCAATCCCTGGTTGAGTTATACCAAAAACTAAAAAAAATGGTATTTGGTGTCGCCTTGCTTAACACTCAGCATTATAAGTTAAGGATCAAGGGTAAAGTGGAGCTATCTAGGGAATGGAGTAGCGCCCTCTCCTAGACATCGGTGCGGTAACTATTGAAAAGGGAGCCTTTGGGTCACCCACGACTAAGGTCGACTAGTATTACAGCACCACTTAAGACCTTGTTATGATGTTCCTTAAACTGTCCGCCTGACCGTGGTAATCTCACTGACAAAAAATGTCGAACTCAAAACGCTTCCGTTTGTTCTGCACGTACGAAATTTACTTGTTGTCGGAATCCGTTTCTAGTTGTCGACTCAAAATATAGATAGAGAGAAAGAAGCTTGTGCCTGCAAGGAAGAGACAGATACTTCTGTTATTTTTCCGCTCCTTGGCTGTTTTGACCGTGCGTGATTGTTTCGTGTGACCACCCTCCTAGCTTTCTTGCCTATCTCTTTCCTTAGAATCCGACCTTATATATATATATATATATCACAATAGTCATCCATAGACAGATCTGTTTCGTTCTATCAGAACTCATCAGTGTGGCTAGATAGTATCTTCCCGTAGCTAGGATCGAAACCCGGTTGACTCAAACGCCAAGCCAAAGCTTCTAACCATTCAACCACGAGGAGATATTAGCTGCGAAATAAATTTTAAACTGTTATGAATCACAATTACTCTTGTTTACATACATCCGTTAAAACGGTTGCCGAAACCTCCACTCATCTACGGAGAGGCTTGCCATATATATATATACATCCCTAAAAGTTATTGATTTCGTAATCAATCTAAGACATAACTGCCAAGTCAGAAATATCAGCTGATTCTAAACAATTGTTTATCTTTGTATTTTTCTAATCTAAGTATTTTCCCAACATTCCGAATTCGAAAACAAACGTTTATTACTGTATGTTTGACATTCATAAGTATTAACTTATAAACAAATGCCTTTTCTAGTTTTGAATCTTATGTTACAAATGAAAGTTTAACTAAAAAAAAAAAAAAAGAAAGGATTAACAACTAAAATACTTAAGTAAAATCCTTATTTATTTTACACCATTTGCAACAAAAGAAAAGAAAAAAACCTTGACAAACAAATACTATTAGTTTTTGACGAAATATGAGAATTAAAAAAAACAATCAAGCAAAAATATTTCTTTGCAATTAAAAAGGATTGGCCAAGTGGGTAGAGTGTATCGGCTGAAACGTTGTGAATATAACAATAAAGATGAAGACAACAGTTTGAAAACGCTGAATGCTAAAAATCAAGCTTCCTCTCGGAAATTCAGACACCCGAAGAAGGCCGGAGGATATATCGGCCGAAACGTTGTGAATATAACAATAAACATGAAGACAACTGTTTGAAAACGCTAAATGCTAAAAATCAAGCGACGTCTCGGAAATTCAGACAACTAATAACAATTGTTAAAGTTTTCTGCTGTTTATTTCTGGACCATGCAAGCTGTTTAAGAGGAAGCAGAGGCTTGCTGGAACATGGCCTCTTCTGAGCTACAACCTGGTTTGACGGCTTTCCTAGTGTCTAAATGTAGGCAGCCACATTGATCCTAAGACCTTTTGGGGTAAAATTTGGGAGTCATGACTCATATTCACACTTCCCATTATTATCTTGCCCAGTCGGCTGGGGCTGTAGAATACACCGACTGCATCTCTGCAGAGAAGTAAGACCTCCCCAACGAGTATCCTTGGTATGACACTAAACAATCTGATGGTGAGGCTACAGAAATGCTAGAACTTAGGGGAATGCAGAGTACCTCTTTAGTGTCATCGCTCCCAGATCCCCTCTGGTCCGGAGTGGTAGTGCCTGATAGGGTCCTATCTATGGGTCAAATAGAAGTAAACAGTGTACTTATGCTAAACTGAATTGTTTGAAAGAGAACTGTTTATATGTATTAAAATGCATTTGGCATTAAATAACCTAGAATGGCTGATATACCATAAAACCAATCGAAACCTGCTTTCATACGCACCAAACCAACTTCCGTCATACAATTTCGCGTCTCTTTAAATTAAAAAATCATCTCATTGAAAAAATTTGAGATTGCGAAAAACATTATGCGTCTGACAGAATAGTAAATACGGTATCTTTTTGAATTTTTCAGACGTTGTATTCCCAGAAGATCAACTATTTTTCACAACAATCAAATCAGTTGTTACAAAAAGAAAAGAAAAGAAACTATCCTTGGCAAATAAACGTCATTAGTTTTGGAAGAAATAAAACAAAACTAAATAAGAAATTTATGGAGGGAAAGTTTGTATTTATTTTATAAATAATGAAATTTTTCCTCGATGGAAAGAAAAAGAAATTTTGAAACAATAAATGAAAAGTCTTCATGGAAAAGATCATGTTCATTTCAGTTTAATAGAAGTTAAATCTTACGAGTTTAATCGTTTTTATTTCATTTGTTTATAAGTTAAGTAAATAAGAATTCATGAAGACGTTTTTATACTTGAGAACTATTGCAACTGAAAATAAAGAACTGCCGATCCCTGCTCATAGGCTCAAATATGCTTCAATGAACAAGATGAAAATATGTAATTCGTAGAGACAAGAATGCACTCCTGATCACAGTAGTCTAAGACCAAAAAAGTCAATATCTCTCATGACCTTAACACTAGGATTCTCATGGCCTTAACATTCACCGTCACATAACGTTTCACAAAACTTTAACACTCACCACCAAATTAGGACTCTCATGGCCTTAACACTTACCACCACACTAGGACTCTCATGACCTTAACACTCACTACCAAACTAGGACTCTCATGACCTAAACACTAACCACCAGACTAGGACTCTCAAAACCTTAAAACTCACCACCAAACTAGGACTCTCATGGCCTTAAAACTCACTACACCACTAGGACTCTCATGGCCTTAACACTCACTACCAAACTAGGACTCTCATGACCTTAACACTCACCACTACACTAGGACTCTCAAGACCTTAACACTCACTACCAAACTAGGACTCTCATGACCTTAACACTCACCACACAACTAGGACTCTCATGACCTTAACACTCACCACCACACTAGGACTCTCGTGACCTTAACACTCACCACCACACTAGGACTCTCATGACCTTAATACTTACCATCACATTAGGACTCTCATGACCTTAACACTCACCACCAAACTAGGACTCTCATTACCTTAACACTCACCGCCAAACTAGGACTCTCATGACCTTTACACTCACCGCCAAACTAGGACTCTCATGACCTTTACACTCCCCACCAAACTAGGACTCTCATGACCTTAAACAATCACCACCAAACTAGGACTCTCATGACCTTTTCACTCACCACCAAACTAGGACTCTCATGACCTTAACACTCACAACCAAACTAGGACTCTCATGATCTTAACACTCACCGCCAAACAAGGACCCACATGACCTTTACACTCACCACCAAACTAGGATTCTCATGACCTTTACACTCTCCACCAAAGTAGGACTCTCATGGCCTTAGCACTCACCACCACACTAGGACTCTCATGACCTTAACACTCACCACCACACTAAGACTCTCGTGACCTTAACACTCACCACCACACTAGAACTCTCGTGACCTTAACACTCACCACCAAACTAGGACTCTCGTGGCCTTAACACTCACCACCAAACTAGGACTCTCATGACCTTAACAATCACCACCAAACTAGGACACTCATGATCTTAACACTCACCCCCAAACTAGGACTCTCATGAACTTTACACTCACCGCCAAACTAGGATTCTCATGACCTTTACACACTCCATCAAACTAGGACTCTCATGACCTTAACACTCACCACCACACTAGGACTCTCATGACCTTAGACTCACCACCAAAGTAGGACTCTCATGATCTTAACACACACAGCCAAACTAGGACTCTAATGACCTTTACACCCACCGTCAAATTAGGACTCTCATGACCTTAACACTCACCACCACACTAGGACTCTCATGATCTTAACACACACCGCCAAACTAGGACTCTCATGACCTTTACACTCACCGCCAAACTAGGATTCTCATGACCTTTACACTCTCCACCAAAGTAGGACTCTCATGACCTTAACACTCACCACCACACTAGGATTCTCGTGACCTTAACACTCACCACCACACTAGGACTCTCGTGACCTTAACACTCACCACTAAACTAGGACTCTCATGGCCTTAACACTCACCACCAAACTAGGACTCTCATGACCTTAACACTCACCGCCAAACTAGGATTCTCATGTCCTTTACACACTCCATCAAACTAGGACTCTCATGACCTTAACAATCTCCACCAAACTAGGACTCTCATGATCTTAACACACACAGCCAAACTAGGACTCTAATGACCTTTACACTCACCGCCAAACTAGGACTCTCATGACCTTAACACTCACCACCACACTCGGACTCTCATGGCCTTAACACTCACCACCACACTAGGACTCTCATGACCTTAACACTCACCACCAAACTAGGACACTCATGATCTTAACACTCACCCCCAAACTAGGACTCTCATGAACTTTACACTCACCGCCAAACTAGGATTCTCATGACCTTTACACACTCCATCAAACTAGGACTCTCATGACCTTAACACTCACCACCACACTAGGACTCTCATGACCTTAGACTCACCACCAAAGTAGGACTCTCATGATCTTAACACACACAGCCAAACTAGGACTCTAATGACCTTTACACCCACCGCCAAATTAGGACTCTCATGACCTTAACACTCACCACCACACTAGGACTCTCATGATCTTAACACACACCGCCAAACTAGGACTCTCATTACCTTTACACTCACCGCCAAACTAGGATTCTCATGACCTTTACACTCTCCACCAAAGTAGGACTCTCATGACCTTAACACTCACCACCACACTAGGATTCTCGTGACCTTAACACTCACCACCACACTAGGACTCTCGTGACCTTAACACTCACCACTAAACTAGGACTCTCATGGCCTTAACACTCACCACCAAACTAGGACTCTCATGACCTTAACACTCACCGCCAAACTAGGATTCTCATGTCCTTTACACACTCCATCAAACTAGGACTCTCATGACCTTAACACTCTCCACCAAAGTAGGACTTTCATGATCTTAACACACACAGCCAAACTAGGACTCTAATGACCTTTACACTCACCGCCAAACTAGGACTCTCATGACCTTAACACTCACCACCACACTCGGACTCTCATGGCCTTAACACTCACCACCACACTAGGACTCTCATGACCTTAACACTCACCACCAAACTAGGACTCTCATGATCTTAACACTCACCACCACACGGGGACGCTCATGGCCTTAACACTTACCACAACACTAGGACTCTCATGACCTTAACACACACCCCCAAACTAGGAGTCTCATGACCTTAACACTCCCCACCAAACTAGGACTATCATGACCTTAACACTTACCACCAAACTAGGACTCACATGACCTTAACACTCCCCATCAAACTAGGACTCTCATGACCTTAACACTCACCACCAAACTAGGACTCTCATGACCTTTACACTCACCGCCAAACTAGGACTCTCATGACCTTAACACTCACCACTACACTAGGACTCTCATGACCTTAAAACTCACCACCACACGAAGACTCTCATGACCTTAACACTCCCCACCACACTAGGACTCTCATGGCCTTAACACTTACCACAACACTAGGACTCTCATGACCTTAACACTTACCACCACACTAGGACTCTCATGATCTTAACACTCACCACCAAACTAGGACTCTCATGATCTTAACACACACCGCCAAACTAGGACTCTCATGACCTTTACACTCACCGCCAAACTAGGACTCTCATGACCTTTACACTCACCACCAAACTATGACTCTCATGACCTTAACACTCACCACCACACTAGGACTCTCGTGAACTTAACACTCACCACCAGACTAGAACTCTCATGACCTTAACTTTCTCAGTCAGACTACGTCCGGAAGACTTTATCAGTCGCTGTCACACGATGTCTCTCAAGGTCGTATATGTCTACACTTTATTCTTCAACAAAATACATCTTTCAATACCATCACATTCACTGTAAAACTATATCCTTTATGATCTTAACATGCTACGTCACACTAAATTTCTCAGGTTTTAACACTTACCGTCACAAGAACTTAACATTTTCCGTCATACTGTCTCTCTAGACCTTAAAAGTCTACGTCTCCTAATCTTAACCTTCTCTGTCACACGAAATCCCTCATAACTTTAACCCTCTCTATCACTTTATATCTCTCACTGAATGGTTGACTTCACTCACGACCTCAACATTCCATAATTTTAACGTGGTCTGTCAAACTACGTCCGTCAAGATCGTAAAAGTCTACATCCCTCATGGCTTTAACATTCTCAGTCACACCAAATCTCTCAGGACCTTAGCATTGTCCGTCACGTGACGTCTTTAAAGACTTTGGCATTCACTGTCACACTATGTCACTTGAGATCTTGAAGGTCTGCATCTCTCATGACCGTAATATGCTCTATGATGTTATATCTCTCACAACAACATTCTCCTTCACACAACGTCTTTCAAGACCTTAGCACTCTGTATCTCTGTCTTTTAAGACCGTAAAAGTCTACATCTTTCATGATCTTAACATTCTTCGTCACACTAAGTTTTCAAGACCTTAACTATCACGGTTACACTTTTTCTCCCAAGCTTTTAATGGTCTACATCTCTGATGACCTTAACATTCTACGTCACTCTACGTCTTTCGAGAACTTTACTCACTCTATCATAGTATGTGCCCGTGGTGTAATGGTTATCGTCGTAGGAAATGGACACGGCGACTCGAGTTCAAATCCTGGACGTGAATGATTGTATTTCACATAGCACTAATATTCTTGGGAAAGGTATGAATCCAATTATTCTCCCTCCAGCTATGGGTAAATAGTAGGACAGACTGTGTTCTTCAGACTTGGTGAGGCAACTAGCCTAGGAGAAGGAAAACTCTGAATTAAAACCTGTTAAACTCCGCTTAAAAATTGACCTTGCGTCATATCCTGCCCGAGCGGAGGGTTTGGTAAATAGGATCATAGTATGTCTCTCAAGACTTTAAAACACAACAACCAATGTTAAGGCCATAAGATGTGTAGAGTTTTAAGGTTTTGAATGACATAGTGTGACAGAGAGTATTTAGCTCAACAAGATGTTGTGTGACGTAGACTGTCAAGGTCATGACAAATTTAGTATGAATGGGTCAAATAAAACTGTTTGAAACTTGTTAATGTTAGATAGGAATACTTGATACCATATAAGTAAAGTTTTCTGCCTTTAGTAGAGAGCGACCAGAAGGCTCTCTTTTCAATAGCTACTACACCGAGGTGTAGGCGAGGGCGTTACTCCTTTCCCTGGATTGCTCCACTTTACTCTTGATACGTACATTATATTGCAGAGTGTTAAGCAAGGAGGTATCAAGTACCATGTTAAAAGTCTTTGGTATGACGCGACCTAGGATTGAAACCAGGCCTCCCGGACCATTGGCTAACACTCTACCCACTAGAATAATGAGCCGGTTGATACCATATAATTATATATAAATTATTTGTTATAAGAATAGTTATTAGTCCCTATAATTATTGACCTAGGATTATTATTATGATAATAATTATTATTAGTTATTTAATGGGTGTTTTATGGGATGACTTAAAGACATAATTGTGTGCAAATAAAGGACTGCTATTAATAAGGAATGGTTACTTTCAACCGTATAATTGTGTATAAGATATTAATATTTGATAGGAATACTTGATACCATATAACTATGCAAACAAATGATAATCATTATAGTAAAAAATATGTTTCGTTGGTTGTTTGGTTTTATCAACTTTTGTAGGTTATTTAATGCCAAATCCATATTTATACAAATAATCAGTTCTATTTCAGACAATTCAGTTTAGCATGAGTACTCAGTTTAATTGACAAAGACGTTTCTATAAGTAGAGTTTTGTCCTTACATAGTTAAATGTCAAAACAGTTCTATTTCAAACATTTCAGTTTAGCATAAGTACGCAGTTTAAATATCAAAACAGTTTTAATTCAAGCAATTCCTTTTAGCATAAATACGCAGTTTAGTTCTGTTTGACCCATAGATAGGACCCTTATCAGGTGCTTCCACTCCAGGCCATAGTGGACCTGGGAGCGATGGTAATGAAAGGGTATTCCGCATTCCTCAAAGCTCAACCATTACTAGAACCTCACCATCAGATTGATTAGTGTCATATTTCAGGACACCTGTTGGAGGGGTCTTACTCCTCAGCAGAGGTGCAGTCAGAGTATTCTACAACCACAACCGACTGAGCAAGCAATACACAATACAATAGTGTCATATACAGGACACTCGTTGGGGAGGTCTTACCCCTCTGCAGAGATACAGTCGGTATATACTTTAACCCCAGCCGGCAGTGCAATAAAAAATATAATTACAATAGAACATTGATAGAATAAAGTTATTATAATCAGACCTTTAGATTTTTTTAAATTCTGCTATAAATAACATATAAGGAGTTGATTGCCATTAAGCAAATAGACCCTCAAAAAAGTAAAAGAACTGAACCATAAAAATTTTAGAAGTGTCTCCTTTTAAACGATCTGAGTGAATTCAATTTAGTAAAGAAATGATGTTGAAACCTTTTTCTTGTTTAAACTTTTCTAAACACTAAATTTGCAGTCTGCATTTTGGATTTAATTGCGTCAACTCGTTTTGGTATTTACTCTTGAATTTCATTATTTCTTCTTTATTTTTTTTTTCTTTAAAATAAAAAAAACAGCAAAGAAAACGGAGAATATTTAAAGTCTCGTACGAAAATTACAATTTACGTTGGACAGTAGATAATTTAACGACATTAACTATTACTCTTTTAAGTGAATATACGTTACGACACTGCATAAACTTCAATATGCAGCTTTTTAAAAACAAAATTTATTATTTTATTATTATTATAACTTCTGCTGCTGCTGCTGCTGCAGCTTTCTCTTGAACATGTTTGTGCGTTTTATTATATTCGGGTGACTGTGCGCATGCGTGGTTACGTCGTGTGCATGCGTATCTCAAACGCTTTTCGTAGAATTCTTTGATGACGCTCAACTTATTCAAAAGAAGAAAAAAAATCATCGACTCCAATTTGGAAAGCTCAAATTGAATGGAAATGCCAAAGTTGTGCAAACAAGTTGCAAAACAAACGAATGAACGGTAAAGTAAATTAGAAAAACGAGACTAATAAGCCATTTTAAAACGTAAAGGGGAAAAGACATTTCGAGAAAAAAAAACAAGACGAAATGTTCAGGTCAAATGAATAATGAAAAGTCGGGAAAAATGTTCCTTTAGATCAGACGAATTCTTTTGAATAAAGACGGAGATAGGAAAAATAATGAACGGTAATAGTTGGTTTTAATCAAAAGAATTTGAAATTTAGAGAAAAAAAAAAGAAAAGAAAAAGAAATTCAAGAGAAAAGGGGAAGAAAACGTGAAGGTTATAAGGAAAAGAAAAAAAGAAAGAATGAACAGAGAAAGGAAGAAAAGGTGATAAAATGAGAGAGAAAGAAAGAAAGAAAGAAATTAACAAAGAAAGATAATAGTTTGGTTGTTTTATGGCATATCATGTGGATTTTTGTTTATATATATATATATATATATATGTGTGTGTGTGTGTGTGTGTGTGTGTGTGTGTGTGTGAGTTTTGTAAGCGAATACTTTGTCGGTAACATTTTTAAACGAGCCAGTGCTCATTTGTTTGCGTACAGTTAAAAGGATACAATTATTTTCATCGAACACTAATAAATCTATTTAATATTAATCATTGGTTTGCCCTAGGTTGAATGGTTTCAAGTACTCCTACCAAACACTAATAATTCTATTCAACTTTAATCATTTGTTTGAACATAGATAAATCGCTTCAAGTATTGTAAGTGATTAGATAGTTTTATTTGGCTCATAGATGGACCCGAACAGGTACAACCATTCCTAGTCAGAGTGGACCTGGGAGTAATGGCAATGAAGGGTTACTCCCAAAGCTCCAGGATTGGAGCCTCACCATCTGATGGTTAAGTGTCATATCTAGGACACTCGTTGGGAGCAGGGATCTTACCATTTTGCAGTGATGCAACTAGCATATTCAACAACCCTAGCCGACAAGTCTAACGGAGATAATAATGAGAAAGAAAGAAAGAAAGAAAGAAAATGAGACAAAAGAAAAACTTAATGACAGTGAAAAAGAATTAGGAGAATCGAAAGAAAATATACGCAGTAAAAATTTTTAAAAAGAAGACATGAAGAAAGAAAGAAAGAAAGAAAGAAAGAAAGAACAGCGTGATAAGAATGAGAATAGAAGAAGGAAAGCAAAAGGGAAAAAGAAAAGAGAAAAAATGAGTTATAAAGAGAAAGAAGGGAAAAAGAAGAGGTAGAAAGAAGAAAAAGAAAAAGGGAAGTAAACTAGAAAGAGATAAAAGGGAAAAAAAAGAAAGAAAGAAGTGTCCATTATTCAAAGAAGAAGAACGAGAAAGAATAAAACGAGATGAAGGAACAAAGGTGAGAAAAGAGTCAAATTAGAAGGAAGTACAGTTGGAAGAGCTGTTGAAGGATATGAACGAAAGCAAGGAATTAAGAATGTTTATAAAAGGGAATGAATAGACGTATTAAAAGAATTTTGTTGTAAAAATATGTATTCCTTGTTAGAATACAAAACCACTCAAATTTTACAAGATGCTGCAGGTTGATATGCCATAAAAAACCAACCAACCAACCAACCAGATGCCGCATTTACTGATCTCCAAGGCACATGACTTACAACGTTTGTTATGAAAAATACGTCGCCTATACTTTCTATTCTTAAGTGAATTTTTCCTTTGATTTCCATCTTCAGCCTTATCGATCGGGATACTTGAATATGCCAACGCACTTCTGCAAAGAGTTAAGAACCCTACCCAAAACAAGTATCCTGAATATGACATAAACTCCATCTGATGGTCAGGCTTCAATCTGTGAGTCGGGGGAATGTAGAGTACCCCTTCATTCCCATTGTAGCAGAAAGAACCTTGTCGCATATTTTCACCCAATGAGGATGACGAATCCCATTCGGCCTGGATGACTTTACCGGGCAAATCGAATTCGGTGAAAGCCCACCAAACTACCTCTTCCTCAAAATCTTTCGAACAGGGCGGGTGTCTTTCTGTCCTCGCTCTTATAGCAGCAGATCCATTACACCATGAGGAGAGCCGTCTAATTCGTGGACTTTTGAGTGTACCCTTCTAGACCAAAGATTCCCTGTTGAATATGAATTAGACGAATTAATTCCGCTCAGACAATTCAGCTACTTCATTCCTGGACAACCTTTTAGGAGACCATTACGCCTCTCTCCTACAGCAAACAGAATCATGCATTTTTGGCTGAATATTTCATTCCTGTTCTAAAATCAGCAACTCAATATTTGCCTTGACTCAAACGATGCATATTCCGCTCAGACATTCAGCTACTTCATTCCTGGACAACCTTTTAGGAGACCATTATGCCTCTCTCCTACAGCAAACAGGACCATGCATTTATGGCTGAATATTTCATTCCTGTTCTAAAATCAGCAACTCAATATTTGCCTTGACTGTAGCGACGCATATTCCCCTTAGACATTTACCTACTTTATTCTTATCTCAATTCAATAACTATTTTCCTTCTGCCCACTACGACAACCAGCGCAAAGGTTTCCTTTCCAACAAACCTTTGTAAAACGTCTCAATTGAAAACCTTCAATATTTTCGTTCTTCTTTATTTTTCTATTAATATAACGGAGAGTGTAACCTAAACCACCTTCATCGTTATACCATTACTCCCAAGTCTACTCTGACCCGGAGTGGTAACAACTGTAAGAGTCCCGTCTACGGGCCAAATAGAACTATTCAATCATCTACTAAGGATTATTATTATTAGTTATTTGAAACCTTACAGCAGTGTGCAAATTATTTGTATTAGAAATAATAGATTTATAGAATTACTTGTGTTGAATAGCAATACTTGAAACCATTTAACTATGTGCAAACAAATAATCAATATTAAATAGAATTATTACTGTTAAAAATACTTTAATCCATTTAACTGAGTGCAAAGTAATAATTGATATTAAATAGTATTATTAGTGTTAGATAGAAATACTTGAAACCATTTAAATGAGGGCAAACAAACGATTAATATTAAATAGAATTATTAGTGTTACAAAAACTGGAATCGATTTAACTGTGTTCAAACAAACAATTAACAATAAAATTATTAGAGTTACATAGAAATACTTGAAACCATTTAACTGTGTGCGAAAAAATTAGCTCTATCGACTCATTTAAAAATAAAGTTAAGTACAAACTATTTCCTCACAAATCAAATATATTACATAGTGATATCTGAGACGCCAGGTTTCATGCTCAGTGCATTCATCAGACAGAGACTCTCTCTATACATTCATTAGACTTTATGCATCAGACTCTATGTATCAGAATGTATACATTCATCAGACTCAGATGAAAAGCGTGAAACCTGGGGTCACAGATACCTCAATGTAATATATATATATATATATATATATATATATATATATATATATAACAGCTCTATCATTCATATTGAGCACTCTATTTAATAATACCGCAAAATTTGGTCCATCATTGACTCACCAAGTGAGCTAATGATAGCCATAAACTATTACAATATATATCAGCAGGATTTGGTATTAAATAGTCCACAAGGGTTGATATGCCGTAAAACCCAACACCAAACATTCAACCAATCAAATTTTACTCTTTATTTCAATTGCTTTTTATCGTAATCAAGGCCGTTATTATTACGACTGTAAATATTGTAATCAAAAGTAGGCACTGTTCTTTGATAAAAAGCAACTACAATTCAAAAAAAAAATAGAAGAATATTCCTCAAAATTATTTATAATGATGAGAGACAATTTCACAGTTTTCTCTTTTTTCTTTCTTTTTGTTAATTGAATAAACAAATAAAAGATTTCGGTTTTAACAAAACGTTAATTTGTCAAACCATTTCTGCACTTGTAAAAAAGTAGACAAATTTATAAAACCACTGCGAAAGCAATCAAGTCGTTAAATCTCCAACACTTGATCGATATAAGATCAAATTTTTCATGCGGAAATTCTAATTAATTTTAATTAAATCAGCTATTTTTCTATGAAATGGCATAGTTTTATTTATTTATTTTTTTTTTTTTGATAAAGGAAAAGTTAAAAGACGTGTACGTCATTCAAAATGTTTTAAGCCTCACCCAGAAAGGAGAGCCATGGCTGAGTATATTTGCTGTGGCAACTCTTTATCACTTCTTATAAAACAATAAAAACTTATTTAGATTTCTGTCTTAATTTTTGACCAGTTGAGACCCCAAAAAGCGTGAGAGTTGTGCGAAAAATCTAAAATCTGGGTGTGGGTTAGAGTTTTTTAAACGACCCTCATATATATCTATATATTCTTTCTCTTATCAAGTTCAAGGGCTTGTGTTTATGTCTGTCGATGAAATTCGTGTTCGTGTCATGAATAAAAAACTGTGAAGATCCCTACTCTACGTCATTCTCATGGACTCGGCGACACGAGTTCAAATTCTGAATGAGACTTTTCATTTAGTAAAGGTATAAATCTAACGATTCTCACTTCAGCTATAAGTAAATAGTTGGGCAGACTGGGATATTTAACCCTAGCACGGCAACTAAACTAGGAGAATGAAAACTCTGAATTCAAACCTGTCAAACTCCACTTAAATATTGGCCTTGTGTCACATCCTGCTTGGGCTAAAGGGGTTGGGTAAAAACATTTATAATAATAATAAAATAAAAGCATTATATATATTCAGAGAGAGAGAGAGAGAGAGAGAGAGAGAGAGAGAGAAAGAGCCAGACAGACAGAGAGAGAGACAAAGAGAGGAATCAGCCTACCCGGATATAAGAGAGTTGTCGGGGCCGGATAAGAAGTCTCTTATATCTGGGTTTGGTCTATTTTATATACATTAACACAGGCTCTAATTTGGGACTAGAGAAAAAAATCTCTCTTATATCGGGGTCTCTTATATCCGGATTACACTGTATTCTACCCATAACGAAGGGTTGAGAGGAAACCCTTCCAATTATATTATTCGGAGACGTACACAAAATGTTTAACCCCGGATTTAAACTCATTCCTCACATTCTATATACCGCTTTCATAATCCTATTCGTAGCTTAGCAAAATATCGATGACTCATGTCGAACTAAAGTGACAAATTCAGAAATTAAAAAAAAACAACAGAAATTATTAGAGCTGACTAATCATCTTTTCCTACTCGTTTCCTGCCAACTATAGAACTGACCAATTCTTGAAAACGTTCCTCGATGATAGTTTTACCGACCCAAGAACGTTTTAAACGAAGTGCGTGCATAAACTCAAACCTCTCCACTCCAAACACATCGTATTTTTTATCGACGTGTAGCTCAGTTTGAACCCCGTGTGAAATATCACTCTCCACACAGCTGTTAGAATGGTGAGGCTTCTACAATTTATATAGTCCCAAGGTAGAGTTTCATTCATCAATCGTCTAGCTTGGTATTCCAAAAAGTGTCGTGATTCTTAAAGGTCAAGGAAACGGATGTTTCTTACACCAATTAGTTGTGGTAATCTCCTTTGGTAACGAAAGTTCTGAACTGGATAAGTCGATCTTTTCTTCGGAAGAATAACGATGCCAATGATTAAATATATCCGAATCATTACAGTATATCAAGTGAAATA
>CAUZXS010003196.1:87500-90000 GCA_963585895.1 Sepioteuthis lessoniana | reverse complement strand
AGAAATAATAATAATTATTATAATGATTATAGATTGATAAAGAAATTCGAAGACTTTGCAATCAGAGGTCAAGTAGAGACCATCCCGACTAAGATCGAACAGAATACTGAGAAAAGTCATGGAAACTCGAAGAAACTTGCTGTCACTTAAACTCCAGTGAAAAACCATCAGTTAACACTGATGGGAAAAACTCTCAAAACAGTAGAAAAAAATTTTTTTTTAATTATAATAATTGTTCCAAGGGTCCAACTACAATTGGTATCATCATGAATCAAAGACAACACCAGCATCAACCATTCTAACTTTCTGAAGAAAATGAAATTCACTAGAAACACGTGTTGAAGATAAATAGATGACTTTAAAAAGAAATCCCCTTGTGGACCAATTGATTTTAAAGTATTAACTTTTTTCTCTCACTGGACCAATAAAAAATTTATATATATATATTATAACAGTGTTGGCTGTCACTAAATCACTTTGTGGGTTTGTGTCGAACTAAGTGCAATATAATATGGAGAGTGCTCAATATCTAGGATAGAGCTATTATATAATAATAATTGTAAACAAATATATATAAGATATATATATTTAATTCATGGAATTTAGACTGCGACCCCTGGGTTTCATGGAGTTTTTTTGCAAAACAGCAATTATCAGACAGTTAAGAAAATGAAATGAATCGAAAATCGAAAAAATACAGTCAAAACACCGTCGGGATTTTGTATGATTCTTTACGTGTGGTTGTAAGTATGTGAGTGTGTGTGGGTGTGTGCGTATGCTTATGTCGGTTATAGTTGCGTAATAATGTGTATATGTATGGGTTTAAGTGAAGTTACAAACGCAGCACGTCGTTTAACCGGATATAAATTCGTAGGTGTATCTTAATTTTTCGCTGCATTATTTTATTTCTGTATGTGTAGGTGATTATAGCTAAGGAACAAAACATCATCATTACAAATCAAATCTTTATTCATTCTCCTCGACATGCAATGATAATCTTTTTTTTTTTCAAAATTATTGAGTGAAGACGTTCTTGCTATTTTTCTTATGTCTAGGTCAAGATGGTAAGGAAAGTACCTTATACTAGCCCAAGCACTTTCAACCATTTCGCTGGTCATCTTCGGGGGTTATGTTTGTTTGTTTGTTTGTTTGTTTGTGTGATTTTTATTCATATTTATTTGGATTGGTTGGTTGATTGGGTTTAATGGCATATCAACCTTTGTAGGTAATTTAATACTAAATCAATTTCTATACAAATAATCAGTTCTATTTCAAACAATTCAGTTTAACATGACTACACAGTTTAATCGTCAAAACATTTTTACTTCAAGCTATTCAGTTTGGTCAAACAGTTCTAATTCAAACAATTCAGTTTAGTATAAGTATATATTTTGTCCACACACAGTTAAATGTCAAAACCAGTTCTATTTCAAACAATTCAGTTTAGCATAAGTACGCAGTTTAAATGTCAAAAAAGTCCTATTTCAAGCAATTCAGTTTTGCATTAGTACACAGTTTAGTTCTGTTTGACCCCTTATAGGACCCTATCAGATGCTACCACTCAGGGACAGAGTGGACCTGGGAGTGATGCAATGAAGTGGTGCTCCGCATTCCCCAAAGCTCCAGCATTACTCGAACTTCACCGTCAAATTGTTTCGTGTCATATCCAGGACACTCGTTGGGAGGTCTTGCCCCTCTGCGGAGGTGCTGTCAGTGTATTCAACAGCTCCAACCGACTGGGCAATATTTATTTGGAGTGTGTTGTTTATAGATGGTGTTGGGTCATTCTGTTAGGGTGGGAGGTTAGTTATTTAATATGATTAATATTTTAGTACCGGTATTGAATTCTATTTTATTCAAATTAGTTTTTTTATAGTGCTTCAAGGATTTGTAAACGGTTTTTATTGTTATTTTTATTATGATTTTTGTACTGTTAATTAGGATCTTTCTTATGTCTTGGGATATGAGTTTGTCAGTGTCTTTGTAATGCTTTGTCATTAGATGCTGTTTTATAGCGCTTATGTTAGAAAGGTGGTAGATAAGGCGGTGAGAGAGTGTTGTGGTTGTATGACCAATGTAGGTATTAGCTGTTAAGTTATTTTCCGAGATAAAATGATATTTTTATATATAAATATATGAGTATAATTATTTCATCACCTCAATTTATTGATTAACAGATCGATTGATTTCAACGATATGTCAACCCGATTAGGGTTATTTTGTGCGTACAGGTGAGGGAATTGCATGTATTGTACCCTGATATTTGCATTTCTTGGGTGGTGGTTCTTTAAGGGGATTTTTTTCTGTTTTGAGCACACGGTCCCGTCAAATACGAATAATTCTTAAAAGATTTATTTGATGCATAGATGGGAGCCTAACAGGAACAATCACTCCGAGTCAGAGTGGACCAGGGAGTAATGGCGATGAAAGAGTGCTCCACACTCTTAAGAACTGGAACCTCAATATTAGAAGTAGTGTAATGTCAGATTCTTCGTTTCAG